>WSUI01000028.1:0-79302 GCA_019633595.1 Tulasnella sp. UAMH 9824
TCTGTATCGACTGTCTGGTTTAGTAGTAGGTACGGTCTGGGCCCATAACCTGTTAAACGCAGCACTTCGGTGATCCCAGGTATCTCACAACAGAGAGGGGAATCAAAGAGTCGATGATAATTCTACGTACAAGTACATCAGGTTTACATAGTAAGACCAAGCAAACAATACCACAACATGTACAAATACGCCACAAACAGTCCAACAACAACTACATATACATCATAGAGTAAAATAGGACAATTCACAAGGATATTTCCACATACAGAAGCGATAATGGCGAGTGCGGTAGAGGTGGAGAGGAGATGCACGACTCAGTGCAACAAAAATAGGACAATTCACGAGAATATTCCTACATATCGAAGGAACGATGGCGAGTGCAATAGAGGTGAAGAGGAGATGCACAACAGAGTGCAACAGGTTCACCATTCACGCATGAAGCACATTCCAGTCGCGGAGTTCTGGATTCGTGATGAAGTCTCAAGGGTCAAGTCCATTTCGGTCCATTATTTATTGCCCAACTGAAGACATGCCGCTGATCTCCTCACCAAGGCCCTTTCTCGTTCACTGGTCGAACATCTCCGAGGGCGAATGGGACTACAGCTTCCTTCCTAGAGGTGCTTCGTCGAGGGGGTGTGTTGCACTAAGTCGTGCGTCTCCTCTTTACCTCTATTGAATTTGCCCTGTTCACTTCTACATGTGGGAATATTCTTGTGGTTTGTACTAATTTACCTACAATGTATATGTAGTTGTCGTGATGTTTGTGGCGTACTTGTACATGTTGTGGCATTATTTGTTCCTCTTACTATATAAACCTGATGTACCAAGTATGTAGAATCATTATTATCGACTCTTGTATTTCCCCTCTCAGTGTGAGATACCTGGAATTGCCGAATTGCTGCGTTTAACAGAAACTATGCCTTGTGGTTTTCATGCAAGCAAGTCAGTCGGTTACTTTCGGACATTCTACCAAGAGTCCAATTACAATTAGCATGGGATTGATTCATGTATACAATTGTAAACATATCCATTCCATGCAACAACAGTCTATTAAACTGCATGACCACCTGCAAGTTTCATCTTCACCTTCCCTCGCTGTGTATTCTTGTCTTTTTCAATCGAGATTTCAACCTCCACTTGATCAAACACCGAGAGCTGAAGGTCTCCATTGACTCCTGGTGCAGGGACTGTTACAGTATAGCCCTCGGTGTCATATTTCATCGCTCCTTCAAATAATATCAAACCTTCCAGTCCGAGCCTATGGAAAACTTAGAAAGATGACCCTCAGACGTAACGAATATGAGCACATACGCGGAAACAAAAACCGATATGCCATTGCGGAACGTCCGAATCACAAACGCCTTCTCCTTCGGCAAGGTGCCTCCTGCCAGGGTCTCCCGAGCCTTCAGCGCCAATCCTGTGTAGAATTCGGTCGATGCGCGACTAGCCATTTGCGCCATGCGGTGGCGCCTATTCACATTGTCGAGGATGTGTTCGACTCTCTGCCGTGAATGTAAGCTTGCATGCAATGGTGAGAAATCGATTGCCGCTGAAAGCTGGCGGTGTACCAGCACATCTGCGGACAGCCACTCAGGACTTTAGCCTGAGCTTCGAGCCTGTCGAGGTCGCCTTGAAGGGCTCACCGGCATACCGTCGGATGGGACTCGTAAAATGAGTGTATATCGGGCTTGCTAAACCGTAGTGTGAGAATGCATCCCTAGCAACGCTTCCTGAAGCAAAGTACTCGGCCGCGAGCATGCATCGGGTCGCCATAATGCGAACCAATGTGTTGAACGATGGCTCGTTGGGATCCTGGCACTAGATATCGGCTTCTGGGACCGACTGAACTTGAAAACGACTCACGATGCATTGATCAAGTGAAGCGGCAAGCGCGCCTGAGCTTGAAACATCTAACTTTATGCCTTTTCTCTTCATGAGAATATCCTGAAGCTTTTCAAAATTGGTCTTGGGAGGCGCCACGTGCCGCCTACATGGATTATCGCTCAACAGGGAAGATCGGCATATGTTTGGCGCACCTACCTAAGGACCGCTGTCTGTGGGAACGCCTCATGAATCTTCCTTGCAACGCTAACATTCGCCAGGAGCATGAACTCCTCAACAAGGCTATTGGTTTCGAAAAGTGCCTTCTGTTCGACATCAATAGGATCGGAAGACTCCGCGCTTTGAAGATGGATCTTTATCTCGGGAGAGGCCAGATTCAACGCGCCTGCAGCCATCCTAGCCGCCTTCAACTTCTTTGCCAGCATGTTTAAAAGGCGTATACTTTCCGTGAGGGGATCAGATAGGGACCTGGAGTGGGATGCTTGAGCAATCAGCGTGCTGAACGAATTCCGCCCACACTGACCTGTCGTCCATCCGCTTCTGCGCCTCCTCGTAGGTAAACGCCATTTTGGAAGCGATTACAGACTTTGTGAAACGAACGTTGACGACTTCGGCCGTTGGAGTTAGTTCCTGAAGTGATACAATTAGTAGATTCAAACGGGCTGCCGGAATACACCCCCGTGCTCACCCAAATTGCTGAGAAAGCAAGGCGCTCTACATGAGGACGCAACGAGCAAAGGTTGGTACCAAGTAAGCTTGGCAACATGTCGATCCTTTGGTCTACTAGGTAGACAGTCGTGCCTCTTGATGCTGCCTCACTATCCATCGGCGTGTCGGAATGCACGAAATGGGATACGTCTGCAATATCTGTTGAAAAGAAACGAGTTGGTCAAGAGAGGGCATGCGAAAGTCAATTAATAAGTCTCCTTACGAACGCCGGCTTCAATGTTTCCGTTGGGTAGTGGACGAGCGTGAAGTGCGTCATCTATATCCTGACAACCTAGCCAAGAAGCAAATTGGTCGGACAACGCAACCTGACAAGTGATGAGCATTTTGCACGTTACCGGGAGGATCTATGCTGCAGATTAACATATCACGAAGATCTGCGCGTCTTGACCAGATACGGCTGCCTTCCTCTTTAGGCGGCACCACCCAGGAATCACCTTCCGGAGGTAGACACTCACGAACAGCCCTTCCAAAAGGCCTGAAAGGAACGTCAAACTCGAGAAGCAGGCTCTCCCGTTCCGCTTCTTTGCTTTCAACTTGCCCGAGAGAGCGTACAAAATGGCCTTCTGGGTATCGGGACGCGGCATCCCATCGATCCATTGTAACGAGTATCTTTTGATTGAGGAGCGAAGGGGCTTGGCGAGTGCGAAGTCGGATGCGAGGTATCGAGCGAGACAAAGGCGTTGCGAAGACTACTTGCATCGTGCTTCCTGTTTGAACATGGCTTGATAGGGATGTCCGGTCAATGTGACAGACGTATCTGAAAGGGAAATATGAGAAAAAGCAGGCTAATATTGGAACCTGAAATTGGATCCGACATACGCTCTCCAGTTGCGCTTGATGATCCCAACGATTCTGCCAGTCGGTTGAGGGTTTGATCCACCCTTCCTCAACCCCGAAGTAGCTTCCTTGGGCTCGTGTCGCATTGCTTTCTTCTCTACCTCATCCATATCTTTACCCTCTTCTGTATCGGACTTGTCTGGATCATCATCCCTCAAAGCAGCTTTATGAGGATCCTTTTAGCGCCGAGTTGGCCATACTACCTCCCGGACAGTCGGCTTACCTTCCTGGTCGATTACTTCATCCACAGAAGTTCTCCATTCACTTTGGGGCAATAGTTCCACGGCCACAATGTCTCCATCTACAGCTCGATTCATGTTCTGGCGACCAATCAACAGGACGGGTTTGGAAAAAGCTGGGACGCTAACACTGCCCTGTAGAGAAGACGATATTTCAGATAGTTGACGGGGCAAGAAAATAATAGCGTTGTTCTCTACCTCGAGGTAGTTGTACTGGCTAGCATTGAAATAGCCCTGATGGAAATGTCCGCTTGCTACTCCAGCTTTACACGACGAAACCGAGAGATGCTACAGGCGTGGTCAGACAGTTACGTTTGTCGTGCAGGGATGAGCGAACCTCCGTGTAGAGAAGAGATCTTTTCGATGTTGTCCCGATCTCTTCTTGCTCATCAGCAGCGAGTACATCGGTGAGATGCCCGGCGTCTGCCAGACCGGCAACGTAGTCTCTGACTAATTAATGATAAGTCATATAACCTTTGTTTCAAACAGCTAAAATGCGGAACCTCGAGCATTCGGAACACCGAGTTCCTCTGCAAATTTCCGATTGGCGGCATCGTCGGTCAGGAGTACCACAACTGGAACTTCAGCCACTTGTTGTTTAGATGGACTTCGCTGTCGTGCCTCTTCGAGATGAACATTGTACCATTTTGTCGCCACCCTGATGCCTAGTCGAAGCGTATCAGTTGGTAATGCTCAAGGGATAAGAGCGCGGGCTCTGTCAAATGTACACACCGCGATCGTTCCTGTCATTCGGGGTTTCGTCCTCCCGTCGAACGATCGATGTCTCACTGAACCAAAATAATAGATTTCAGCAAATTTCCAGCACAAGAGGGGTAATCCTGCACATCGGACCTGCTAAACTCGTTGTAAAAGGTCCAAGCGATCTTGTCCTCTGCCTGACTAAGCTGCTTCAAGCGACTGTACAACGGAAGGCTGCGATGGCGGACTTCCTCTAGGACAGTTTGAAGAATAATAATCGGGACTTTGAAGGAATCGTGTTCCATCAGATCCATTTGATGAAGGAAAACGTTCGTGTCAGGGACGATGAAATGACCCGAGGGATATGCGTTATGGCCACGATAGCCATTTATAGGCAAAGAAGGACGCTGAGCGGAAGCCGACAGAAACTCGGAACAAATGGGGCACGAGATAATACCGCAAGGGATCGAGGGTCTCAGGTAGCGTTCTCGTAAAACTAACATAGAAGGAGGAGCGGGTTAGAGGTGTCGCCTGAGTTACGCGTGAACTGGTCCCTGCCTTTCACAACTTTTCCTTTAGCTGTCTTTCTGAAGAACTTGCGCTGGGTGTTTTCCGCTTCTGCTCGAGTCCTTTTCAAAACAACAATTTCTGCCATGGTCAGGATGACGGATAGCGGAAAATACGACCGTATTTGTTCAGCTTTGTTCTCTGGAAGGTTGTGATCGTTCCGACTACCTTATCCTTAAAAGGCCACTTAATATCAGTCAGCAGGAGAGACGCCATTTAAATTAATGCATGGTAAATCGTGGGAGAATGGGTGATCATAGCTCCCGCATCGTCGGGCGGAACCAGACTCTTGCAAGACGCTGGCAAGGCCGCGCATCTCGATCAACCTCGCAATGGGAGCAGATACCGCTTTTGCACAACACAAAATCGATATTACGACGTATCATGATGCTTAGCAAAGCTCTTCTCATGCAAATTAACGCCAGCGGGCTCAAGTCTCCTCATATTGAGCTTGCGACACGGGTAGAGGTTTGCGGGACTTCCTCACGTGATTCTGTCTATCGGACCTGGCCACGACCTTCACCTTGCTGCCACTCCAATCTCGTAGCCCTTTGACCAAAATACCGCTTCTCTCACATCAAGACAAGAAAAAGCGTCTAATCTGTGACAAAGTTCAGCATACGGAGAAGAATAACTGAAGCTGAAATCCGTCCGTCTCTGGTGCCATTTCTCGACCTAATCAGTGTATCAAGCTCGAGCCGCCCACTGGTTCGACACAACATCTGATTCTTCCTAAAAAAGAACTCCCTAAACTTAATCTCTTTAGATCTCTTTCCTTTGGGGATAGAGGGTAGATAGTTGTCAGCCGAGCTGAGACTATCATGTGGCGGTTCCACATCCCTTTTATCGTCCAACTATGCTTCACGGGCATCTCCGCCTTCTCTTTCCTCGAATTCGCCTTTCAAAATTCCCTAAATTCGATAGGAGGAATGGTAGATCCGTCTGGTGCTGCCGGGACGCCCGTGGACTTGACGCAAGATGTCTGGGACATGGTTCCCCACACGGGTGAGAGAATTTGCAGTGCGGCAGTCCGCCAAAAGTTTTTACGATGTATTTCAGGTTTAACTTCTACGGAAGCAAGTCTCATTAATCGCCTGAGAAGCATCGCGGAACGACCATCCACATCTGATTGTTTCAAACGTTCAGTCTCCGCACTTAAAGCAAAATGTGGAGGGGAACTGGAATTTGATGAAGGGGAAAGAGTACGCTGTGAGTACCTTGTCTCAGTGTCTATGATGGTCTTTGTGGTTTGATCAGCGTCACTAGTGGCGATATCCATGACACTTTGTGAGCTAGAGACCGCAGCACACGCCGCTATTCCTTTGGAATGTTTGGATTTCTCGCACGGAGCTAGAGCACGTACCACAGGGAATCGATCAAATTCACATGCTGATTGCGTAGCGTGAGTGTCAATACAGCGCAAAAGAAGGCATCAACCAACGTACCCGTTCCCAACCCCGTTTCTCGTAGTGCCCTGTCCCGCAGTCCACAACACTGGTCTTCTTACTCCGGATACTTGAGAGATGTTCCGCAGCTTTGCTTTGCTTTCAGAAAATGGGACGATATTGGTTAGTGTCTACTATCTCTTGGCTTTGTTTCGCCTGCTCATGTCCTCGAAACGTTTCAGATACTGGTAGGAAGGCACCCCGTCGGTTGGCTCTCATCGAACTTACCCTCGGCCGCACCAGCTCATCTGATCCAACGTAATACATCAATCGAGGCTCTTAATCTGCTGATTCTACTCCGGGACCGAGAGGAAACTGAAACCGAGCGCCAACAGCAATTGAAAAGAACTATGGACGCCATGGAACTAATGCAACGAGACCTGCAAGGCTCGGTCAACAGAGTGCGAGAGGTTCCTCGAGATGCTCTGATCGAAGCAGGAGAAATGATTGCGCAGGTGAACCTTCGAAATATACGGGTTTGGGATAGAGTTAACTTCTTCATGCAGCTGTTCAGACAATATTCGGCAAGGGTGGATGAGTTGCATGACGGCCTGGCCCTCCAAATGCAACAGTCCCATGAACATGTCATCCGAGAGGTGATTTTCTCCGCCATTCCGCCCCATCGCTCTCACCCGAATACATAGGTTTTCCTAGCTACGTCAAGCCATGATTTCTATTGCGGAAAAGGTGACTAGAGAAATTAAAACAAACAATTTCAAGTGGGGCTGATCATCTAACAACGCGCAGCATTCAGAAGCCATAGCGATAACGTTGAAGACGGCAGAAGATCATTCTCGACACTCTTACCGACTGTTGCAACACCAATATGTACTTGCCTCTACGGCCTTGGTAAGCAACCCCAGTTAACTGATCCTGTCTACTACTAAGTCGATGGCCAAAGGATTTCCTCAACGCACGATGGCAGAACCTCACTCTCCTGATGCTCGCGGTCCATGAGTCCACCGAGGCAGTCCTCGCGTCAGCCTTACATGCGTCGTCCGAGTTAGATACGCAATTTCAAAAGCTCACTCAACATCAGGTTTGTTCCCAAGGCACTGATGTAATAATTTCGATCCTGATTCCTCCTAGGAAGTTATTGAAAAAGCCGCCAGTTCTCTGGACACCCTATCCACCTCACTAGACCATCTTACCACTCTCGCCGAAGATCGACTGATTTCCATCAACAGTACCGCTTGGGAGATAAAAAGTTCTTTATTGGCCAGTAGAACACCTGGCGGATTCTTCCGGGCTGGAGCTGATTTCTTGTGGAGAGCGTACTTGGAGCTCGATCACTGTAAGACGAAGCCTTGTGGTTGTTGTGTTCGAACCCCACTGAAACACCCAACACAGTCGGTATACGTAGCATCTCCATGTGGTTTTACCTCGTCTACTACATGCTCCCGGCATGCTGGTATGTTCTTCGAGGAACGAGGATCTTTGGGGGCATTGCGATGGCAATCGCACGCCAAACTGGGGTTAGTCCCACCCTCACTGTGCACACGGGAATGCGTCTTGATTGCCATGCTATTCATCACGATTAGGTCTGCCTGTCAACTGCGTTGTCTGTCTCCCAGACGGTACTCCTGGAGCTGTTCTCCCTCGTGATGAAAATGCTTAGTGGGCGCCGGTCGAAGAGCGACCAGAGGGTTGGCACTCGATATCGCTACAAGTTCGTTCGGGACCGCATTCTTATTCTGTTCCAGACCCCAGATTCTAATATCTTCATTTTAATCTGCAGGGAATCGTATCCGCTAGAACAACTTACTATAAAGGAAACCCAGCTCCAGACCAGGGGACTAGATGCCCAGCTGCATCGAACTTCCATAATGCTATCACCCGCCCCCTCAAAAGGGCACGTTAGTCTAACTCGCAACCTGGACCGAGGGTCCCTGCGGAGCATGTCGCTTCCACCTTCGATGGTAGGCCAGCGGCCCCGACAATAGATTCGATCAGCCCCTCTCCATTTCACACATCTTGATGACACCTTTTTGCACTCTTGGTATTCATGAATAACTAAATTTGCATATCTTGTTCCATCAAGCTTATGGCAGCGAATTACTTCAATCGGTGGTCCACGGTGATCGACCGTCCCACCCTACAAATGCAAACAGCATTGGCAGACCTCTTTCGCGTCGAGTCACGACCTTGCGCGTTCGGAGGGAAGTTGCCAAGGCACTCCCAGCACTTTGAATATTTCTTCCTCCGTCCTCGAGGCCACCAGCGAGCCCTCATTGAGTTTTTCGCCGGTCTGGGGATCCCTTGTGGCTCCTACCCAAAGGCCGCGTTGGTTGAGACTGAAACCTTTGTGACGTGCCAACAACCGCATACTACGGTTGAAAATATCATCCCCTATGAAGGGATGAGTGTTGTGTCTCCGATGCCCAGGTTCGTCCAACTTACCAGTGAAATAAAGCAAGGCGGCGCCCCATTGATGATATGGGACAGTCAGAATATCTGCGATGAGTCTCGACCTCAGCCGCTTGTTCAACTCACGTGGATAAGACCTACCAATCCGGCGCTGTCGAGAGGTTGCATCCAGTCGGCAGAGTCCCATGAACTTCGCTTCTAGACCGTCGGTCGAGAAATCAGGCTCTGCGAGGATATATGTAATTACCCCCTTTTCACTGAGATTGCGAAGCAAGCGAGACAAGACGCCTAAGAAGTGAGGATCAGGGTGAGGTGCCCTCAGGGCAGAAGTCTCGCGGGACGCACCTCGGTGAGTTAGGCCGTCTCGAGGATCTCGGGATAAAAGAATGTCAAGGTCACCGCAATCCGCTCTACCACTATTTCCAGACGTGTCTGAGTGTGCGAGTTTGTGGATGGGACGAAAGAAGTGAACCGCACCGTCGGTAACTTCCCATTATCTCCATTTGAAGCCGAGGGTCGATTTCGAGGGCTGTTGTCCAGAGATTTGATTTCAAATTATCACCATACGTCACAGTGGGACTTAGTTACTACCCACCGGTGGCTTTAATCTTTTCATAGATCTGTGAAGCTTCCTCACGTGGCATCCTAGTTTGGAGGTCATCATAGTATTTGAGTCCGATCTGATATAAAGATTAGCCGACCGTTGTGTGATGGTGAGCGTGCCGTGCGCACCCTCTGATTTTCGTTTAGAGTGATGCCACCCCGGCCAGCCCAGACGTCGTCGAGAGACCGTACTCCTTTCCTGTACCAGTCGTAGGCCGTCTTAGGACCGACACCATATATACCCATTAATTTCTGGCATATTTGGTATTCTCCGGATTTCTCGTACTGCAAGCGTTGAAGGTTGCCGGTGGATATGATTTCAACAATCTGGAAGCGTACGTGAACATAATGCTTTCTAGAGCGGAGGCTTAGCTGTCTCAGCACCTTGTCCGCCGTCTTTTCCCCGATACCATATAGACGCCGAGCTTCTTCAGCGTTTGTAATTCGCTTGTGCGATCGCTGAAGACTTCCTATTGCCTTCCTGTATGCAAGCACTCTCCAACGATCATCTGGATTAACGCTAGCTTCATGGACTCTCAATAGTTCCAGGAGCTAGAATTCGGTCAGACTCAGCACTCAATCATAACAGTAATTGTCTTACTATTCCGATTATGTGATCATTTGGGCCAGGCCCTTTTGTTTTGAAACCTATCTGCATGCACTGATACCCTTTACGACTTTGCTGTCTAGTTGACGACTCGTCTAGGAGTTGCTCGTCCCCCGAGTCACCGCCATGCCCAAACAAAGCGTCCTCATGATACTTGAGTAGTGGATCATATGGAGGACCAGAGATATTGGGAACAGGTGTATCATTTTCTCCGGGTTCGGTGGCCTCGTTCTTACCTTGACGATCAGGAGTATCATCGAAATCCCTTTCCGAAAAAGGTATGCTACGCGGTCAATTCGTGCAACGCTCTCGTGGTGGAATACTACGCACTCGATAGGCGATTCGTATCTTGAACTTCGTCGAGGCCGTTTTCGGCCTTGAGGCCCTCCAGCTGACGTCATCGCTTGGTGTCGGCGCACCCTGCCCATGTATCTGAACGCAATTAGTACGCGATCCGCCTTCAGTACACACTGGGTATTTTCGGCAACGTACTGCTCTGCCTTGAGCTGGTCCTGCAGTGCACCAGAATTGATCGAATTTGTTACCCAATCCCAGCCGACAATTCGGATCTCGTGGGGTACGTCGTCCACTGCCACGCCGCCGAGACAACGCTTAATCGTCTCCTTTGTACCGGTTTGACTTTTTGGGAGGTCGCCTAGTGGAGAAGCCCGTTAATAAACTCTTGTTTTGCGGGTGACAAGGCAGATCATCAGACGGACATATGATGTGGGTACAGCCATCGGGGTCGAACGCAGGCTGGACCTTCCCTCCATGTTTCATGACCTGCAACCCCATTAGTACACTACCAATGCCGGGTAGAGACTAAAACCACTTTACCAGCTCGAGGCGAATTCGAGTCCTATCACTGACAGGCATTCCTGGAGGTTCAGACGTGATCATGAACAGGATAACGTCCCGTAAGACTTGAGGTTTGCTCGAGACTACGTCCGACAGTCTGTTCATAATGTCGACGGCAAGTTCAAAGTATGACAACTGTTGCTTTTGCTTCGCTTTTTTGGAGGTGGATCCAGAAGGCTGACGGCTTTTAGCCTTACCGCTCGTTGCAAGACTCGTTGGCTGTACGACTTTGGACTTTGATCGACGAAGTAGTGCTTCCTTGGTAATGATTCTCGATCCTAAGTTGGATGCGGAAGAACGTTTTTCTGGTCCAGCCCGTCCACTGAGGTCGCCTTCGGAAACGGCAGGGGCAATCTCGGACCATGCATCGAAACTGCTTTTCGACGACCTATCCTCGAGAGGACCTGCCTGAGGTTGCGGGCTGCCGGTCCGAGAAGAAACGGGCGAATGGCCGGGTGTTGGACCGGGCAGCACTGTAAGTGAAGGCTTGGTGGGAGGCATTGGGCTGGACAGGCCCAATTCCTCTTCGGCTGCCGAGGGGAGCATCGTCGAGGAGGTCTGATATGTGGCTGATGTAATGCCTGAGGCAGGTCTTGACGCTCGTGTTGGGTTAATGTTTTTTTCGGAGACGCCAACAGCCGGTGAAGAAATATTGTGGCCTTGCTTGAGCTTCTTCCTTGCTGGTTCCTCACGGCTGCTTCCCACGTCATGCCTTTGGGCTTTCGCGTCCTCCATCTTCGAGTCTTTCGTACCTGCCTGTTCGACCGACCTGGCCACCCTCTTCCTCGGTCAGAGAGCAGCCCGCTCAAGCACAATGCTTTGCTCTTACCTGAACTTCGGGTTTAGAGCAGCTTTGCCTGCTCTTCTCGCCTCGTTAAACTCTCGGACGTTCGACCAATCTTCATCGTCAGCATCAGATGACATTCCTTTGAAGAGGGCGTCGTCAGTGTCGAAGAGCTCCGGGGGGATCATGGCTCGGTTCGAGGTCGTGGTTGCTGTCGGGACTCGTTGAGTTGGGGGACAAAGCGGATGCCTCTAGCGTCTGGCGGAACTTCGGAGCCGTTTGTCTGAGTTTAGAAATTTCAACACCCGTCCACGTCACGTGAGTCACACACCATAGGAAGGATTTTAGGGAGCGCCCAAACTCCGATGCTTAGAAAACTCCGCTCGGGAGTGGAGAAAAGGATTTCGTTCTTCGCCTCCCGCCAAAAAACCCATTTGGAGGCCGGAATTTCACTTCGTTCGTGGGCAAACGAGCACCAAGCGCACTTGCACTCACGATCCACCCTGAAGGAAGCCGACAATGTCTTTGATGCAGTATGCCTCATGCGCGAGTGCTTTCGGAAGCCAGAACTCTAAGGCTGGGTCTAGTCCCAACGTCATTTGCAGGAACCTCGTTTTGCATCAGTGGACCGATAAGCTATGCCGATGCAACGCTCTCGCACTGGCTTCTTCCAGTATTCTGGCTCGTGGTGCAGTTCATATCCGACAGGCCCGCGCACCTTTTGCTTTCTGATGCCACGACTCGCCCCAGCCTCTTGCCACCGCCCGGCGGTACAGATACGCTGGGCGGGAGAATGGAAATTGAGCGGCTCAATCATTTTAAGAAGGATTGACTCCTTTTACCCTTCCTTCTCGGCGCTACCGAGCGTGGAGTCCTGGAGAGCCGAGTAACAATCGAAGCTGCGGCCGCACCTACGCTCGGTGTATCTGATTTGCTGATTGCAATCTGGACATAGTGTAGAAACGTCATTACGCGAGGCCTATGCATCTATGAATCACCCGCTAGTGCCAGCATGCACTTGCTGTTCTGCCTTAGCCAGGCGGAAACCTTGATACAGCCTCGCTAGTTCGAAACTCCGCCGTGTGCATGCAAAGAACAAACGCATCATGCACGCTCCACTGCGCGTGGTCAACCTGACTACACTGACGCTGTCCGGAACACTTTCGCCTGTCTCCGCCCCTCCTCCATCGTTTGGATCGACCGAAGTAATCAGCACACATCCCAGGTACGCGTTTCTTTGAAGAACAAGAGTCTGCATTGAGCACCGACAAAGACTCAATATGTCGAAAGGGGCTTGGCCGTTTCCAGTGGTTCTTCATCACCTCCCCGCTCAACCAAAAGCAAGCTCACCATACAAAGCTTATGCAAAACCGGTATGTACCAGCAGTTATATCTCTTTCCTCGTCCGATCACCTTTGGGAGGCTCTTTGATTCGGTGAAGGTGTCGCGGAGGTGTTACAGAGGGAGGAAGATGATAAGAGGCGTGAAGGATTTACGCCATGGGTCTATGCAAACCACCCTCCACTGCCTTTGACAGGCTCCTTTTCATTTCTTTTACCTTTTTTTACTTCTTCTTTACCTCGCTACTATTTTCTCACATATGATGCCGGCATCCGGACCCCCAAACGGAAACGGGCCCAATCAACCCATCGTTCCGGGACCTTCACCGTCGGTAGCTAATACGGGAACTTCCGATAGCAATACCACGATCCCGGAAGAGGAGCTCTACAGATATTATGAGCTGCGTCATGGCAGAACGTTTCATACATTCCCAAGAAGCCTATACTTCCTTCCCGCCGATGGGGAAGAATCGAACGTATGTCTAGTGTTGACAGTCACGAGATGCCTGAGCTCATATTCTTATACTAGCGTTTGAGAGCGCAGCATGAGATCTTCCAAAGACTTCTTGGGGCGGATTATGATCGACTCTTGACTGGCATGTTGGTGCCTGGAAGACGCGGAGGTAGCGTCGTGCTAGATTTGGGCTGCGGTATGTTGGTCTGCAAAATTCCACATGGTTACAGGGAATTGACCTTTGTAATCTTTCTCTCGAATAGGACCTGGGACCTGGTTAGCTGGGTTCGGCGCTGTGGATCGGGGTTTGCTCTGATATTTGTTCTTACAAACCAGGGTGGAAGAGTTTTCGGCGAAGTATCCATCTGCGTAGTAGGTTCAATATAGTGTTCCCTGTTTAAATGTGGAACTTAGACGGTATAAACATCAGCTTTATAGGCGTCGACCTTGTGCCGATGCTGCAGCAACTCGAGAATGGTGCGCTCTCTAAAGATTTGAGCCTCCCACGCTAAAGCTTATTCGACCGCATTTAAGCTCAATTTGAATGTTATGATATGTTGGATAGTGGCATTCGAAGACGGGACGAGACTGCCATCGTAATTCATGCGAGATGTCTTTCCTTTGGGTTTGTCAGAGCCTGCTCCTTTATAAAAATTCGGCTGACAATATACTTTTCCAGATACAATGATTTCGACCGCCTCCTTCATGAAGCGCATCGAGTTCTAGCGCCTGGCGGCCTTCTACTCTCTGTAGAAATCGACTGGCGCCTTGAACAACAGAAGAATTTTCCACTTTACAACATGCAGGCCACACGGGAATTTATAATCCGGGTTGCCGCATGCGCGAAGGTCGCTAACGGCGAGGACGCTTGGGTTCCAACTCTAATCCCTCGCTGGCTCACAAATGCTGGCTTCCAGAATCTCCAGGAAGATGTTAGGGACATGCCAGTTGGCCCATGGATGGGGTCAGCGCCCATGCGAGAACTCGGAAATCTGGTCCAACCGATGTACATTCAGTTTGTGGAGGCGATGAAACCAGCGTTATTGAATCTGCCTGGTGCAGCAGTCGAAGACGTCAACGACCTTGTCGATGGAGTTAGGGAAGAGCTTGAGTCAGAGGCGAATACTGGGTGGAGCATTCCCGTTCATATAGTCACTGCGTCCAAGGCTTAGATAGCCTCTTTAGTTTGATTCAATTGCCGATGTATTACAGATCTCAGAATACCCCACTCAGCCTTTACGAAACCAAGTAGATACTTTGTACGTGTTTGTTGGATCGAATGGAACTCCCTGCCTACCCTTGGACATGAATGTCCCAGGATGGAAGCGAGACGACTATCTGTGCAGAACCGAACGTGCCGGGCATCTCTTATTCAACGTCTTACTTGATCATACATCCCAGTCCAAAACAACAAGAAGTCCGACAGCCACGTTAAGTTAGTACGGGTATACGGCCTGCGTCCGATCAGGGGTCAGCAAGCGGGATCTAAACGGTCGAATCGAGACGGATCTCCCTCACCTTGATCTCATCTTTGTACTTGGTGGCGATGGCCTTCCTGTTTATCTTTTGTGCTGCAGTCACGAGGCCACTTTCTGGTGTCCATTCCTCTGGAGTCAAGACCACCGCTTCCAAAAGCTCCATACCCTTGAAGCCGTTCTTCTTGCCGACGTCATTGATAGCCTTGAGGACCAACGCGGCGGCTTTCTTATCCTCGCATATGGCATGCATATCTTGATCCGCCAGAGCTGCCGTAGCGGGGTCACTCTTCAAAGCAGCTCGCAAGTTCTGTTCATGGGGGAGAACTACGCCCATGGGCTGCTTAGCGTCGGTATGGGCGTGAACGCAAATGTTGGCAACGACATTGCAACTCTTGTAAGTAGACTCGAGACGCTCGAGGGCAATGTACTCCCCCCCACTGAGCTTGACAAGATTCTTGATCCGGTCGATGATGCTTAGGGTGCCATCTTTGTTCCACTGGCCGATATCTCCTGTACGAAGCCAGCCGTCTGGTGTAAAGATGTTCGGATCGTTATTAAGGTCATCTCGCTTGAAATATCCCTTGGTAACCGAGGGACCACGGATGAGAATTTCGCCGCGCTGAGGGGTCTCGGAAGTGACGTAGCCGGCTTCCGGCGCATCCAAGAGTTTGATCTCGATCGAGGGTACTGGCACACCGACGTTACTGTACTGCATGTATTCCGGTGGGAGAATGGCGCACATGCTACGATGGGAGCAATCAATGAATGACGAGAGCGGAAAGGGCTACCTACATCTACTTACCCGCAAGACTCTGTCATTCCGTAACCCTGAAGAAGGGTGACCAATGCGAGGTCCAAGAACTCCTGAGTTTCCCTGGACAAGGCTGCACCGCCGCTCAGAGCCAATCGCAAGCGGCCTCCCGTCGCGGCCTTGACAGACTTGAGAATGGTGTTGTCGATGACGGAACCAGCCAAGGGAACGTTCTTCTTGATTGTCAGAGCGCCGTTGAAGACACTTTTAGTGATGGCCCCAGCAGCTGCGACCTTTCCGACGATGCCCTTTCGAATGGTTTCCCATACGGCGGGGACACCGACGAGGATTGTAGGAGCGAATGCAGCTATATCGCCTCGACAGTTTCGGACGGAAGCGTCTGTGAGCGTCTTGACTTTCCCGAAACCGAGGACGACGCCAGCGAAGAAGAAGAGCATCTCGACTATGTACTAAGGGGGAACGTGCGCGGTTAGGGGCTGAGTTCACTGCGGTTCGAGATATTAAGCGGTGGACTCACCTCGAGGATGTGGGCAAGAGGTAAGTAAGCCAGGATTGCATCGTCTGGTTTAAGGTGATGGCCAAGAAGAGTGAAGACGGCTCCTACGGATGCGACAAGGTTTGAGTGTCTGAGAACGACACCTTTGGGTGCACCGGTTGAACCACTCGTATACATGATGCAAGAAACGTCGTCAGCTTTGGGAGCCCGAGCGTCGAGCTGGTCTTTCAGTTGCGGGAGCAAGTCGTTGCCTTGTTTGATGAGATCATCGATGTGGGCAAGGGTAATGTCGGGACGTTGGGCACGAATGTCGTCGATTACCTTCTGGGCGGGTTGACCGTCATAGAAGATGAAGCGGATAGTCGGGGTGTCCTTGAGTACTTTGGCCACGCTGCCGAGCAGTTCTGGCTGTGTGAATACGCCCACGCATTCTGGTTCGTTGAGTGAGTGGGTTAGACCTTCTTCTCCGAGGGTTTCGTAGGCAGTGGCGATGCTTGTATTGATGAGGGCGCAGGCGAATTGCATGTAT
The DNA here is from genome assembly GCA_019633595.1 of Tulasnella sp. UAMH 9824. Classification (NCBI taxonomy): domain Eukaryota; kingdom Fungi; phylum Basidiomycota; class Agaricomycetes; order Cantharellales; family Tulasnellaceae; genus Tulasnella; species Tulasnella sp. UAMH 9824. The sequence goes on from WSUI01000028.1 coordinate 16,647, forward strand.
TGCCAGTTTAGGCCTGTTGATGCGTAAATGTTGAAGACGTCCCCAACGTTGATTCCTTTGTCGATGAGAGAGACTGCGAGTTTCTTGACGTTCTCCCCAAAGTCTACGTATGAGATGTACTTGTAGTCTGAGAGTTGGAAGTACTTCCAGGTCTTTGTCTCCGTGACTTCTTTACCACCGATGGTCTTCTTGACCTCCTTCTGCTCCTCGATGACTTTCTCGACGTCTCTCCATCCGTAAGCATTTTTAGCTCCATGTGTTCGCACCGCGTACTTGAGGATGTCTGGCACTGTTGTAATGCCTGGAGCGGGGGCGGTGACGAGATGGTCTGGGCTGCAATAGCTGCGTCTGGGGACTGATTCGCCTTGGACCTTTGGAGCCTCGATTTCTACGGATCCTGGAGCAGGCATGATTGTCTAGAGTCGTCAAAAGGCGGCGGCGGTGGTGATGGACGATGGGAAGGGAGGAAGGGGGATGATGGTGGTGAGAGGTCCGAATTCGGATGCGATGGATATTTGTACCCACAAGACCCCTGACGTCGCCCATGTCGGCAACCCTCAGTCCTCTGCACAACTTGATTATCGACTATCGACTGTCGGCAGCGATTCGATTGCTTGTCCTCATCTGATCAGGCCACACGCAGGAAACGTCCTCGAATCCACCCTTGCACGCGATCGACGACGACGACGAGATCCGGCGAATACGTCAACTGGGGCGGCACCGCAGCACATAGGGAGGAGTGAGAGAGTACACGTTCCCCCTTGGCCTCGTCTTGTGGTGCGTTGAATGATTGGTAAATGACTCTGCACGTCTCCCACATCGCCTCGCTGCTCGCATTCATTCTCAGAACGCCCTCAGCGACGGGGACTGCCGCGCCGTTGGCCAGGGTCCGTCGCTCACCAGTGGGCCGAAGCGGTCCTGGGTCGTGATCACCCATTTCCGCGACAAGCTAGTTGAGAGGTCTATTCCGCGTACTTTTGTTAGCTGTATTCCTAGAAATCCATCACCCTTGTGTCTGGTGTCGATGGGCGTCTATTTACTCGAGAGCAGCGCAGCAGCGCGGGAGTGGCAATCCCAAAAGTCCAGCCGCAGACCAGCTCCCAACCTCGACCGAAAACAACGGTCTCTGTGGACCTCCTCAACCCACTTCAATGCTCCGTCTGGGAGCTGCCATTCTCTCCCCGCTCAGGCCAAAGTTCGATAATGGTGATCAAGCCCAAACGCACGGTCGTCAATCTGCGCGACTCCTTCCAACCCCAGTCTATACCTCAATTTCTGGCCAAGATTATGAACCCAACGAAGCACCAGAGGACTTTGCACGAGATGCTAAAATGGAACTCATGAGACGAGCGACAGATGACCTGAAAAGCGCATCCCAAGACGCGGAACGGTTTCAGGTAAGGGCACAATATTGCCATCCCGTCTGCGCCGGGCCAGTCGATGTGCTCAACTCACGGACACTCCTCCTCAGCTGCTCAGCGATGTACTGCACATTATGAGCACAGAGCTAGGCACCAAGGATGTCTTCCGCGAGATGGACGGATTTCTGGTCGCACTCAACATCCTCTCCAGTCTCAGACCGCCAGCCACCGCGCAGAACGACGATATCCTCAAGACCCTTTTTTCGGTGCTCGCGCTGTCGGTCCTCGATCACCAAGAGAATAGAGCCGCGTTTCAGGTACTGTCACGCGTCCAAATCCTTTCATCTTGCTTCTCACATCTCCTTGCAGGCTCTCACCGGAGACCTCGTCCTCTCTGGGACGCTTGAGACTCTAGTATCCACAAACACTACTTCTTTAACCCACGTGTTTGGGTGTCTGCTCGCCTTCGCCGCCAATGACTTTGATTTGATCAGTGTCTTTGTTGACGCGGAGGCCATCAACAACGCAGATTGGGAAGCCATCGACGCCAAGATCGTTAGCTCCGTAGACGTCCACTCCCTCGTTTTACACAATACCATAGGCATAGCGACGATCCTTCGTCTTCTGCACCTCGCGTCACCCTCGACAACTCACGCCGTGTTGAAGCTTCTCGATCGACTCGTCCATTCTGGCCATCGAAATCAAGCGCTGCTAAACCAGAGTGGTGTCATCAATATTCTCTTCGACTTTCTTCACGCATTACCTTCTTTTATACCCCAATCTGAAACCATCTCCATTACCAAATCTCTCAAGCGTCTTTTGGAGATGGGAGCTCCTCTCGAGGAAAGCCGCATAATCTTCAAATCCCTACTGAAACCCGTGGACGACAAAGCTGCGAAACCCCACGAGCTTAACACGTCAGTATTGGAACTTGTTAGGACTGGCATGAGAGCTGCTGGGAAGTGGCCCAGTTTCCTCGCTTTTGGGACGGGGGGAGACCATCGCGCGGGTATCGAAATGCCTAAATGCCACTTGAACGGTCGAACTTTCCCTGGATCGGCCGGTTTCACTTTTTTGGTAAGCCATATCCCCATTTTAGGTGACGCGCCCTAATCTAACTTTACCCCCAGGCGTGGATTTACGTTGAGAAACTCCCAGCGCAAGTTTCCGAGCTTCAGCTCCTACATGCCGAATCCACCGGTTGGCCGCCTCGAACGTTGTGCTCGCTTAAAATTCTCAGCTCCGGCATGCTGTCATATTACACCCCATCTATGCGCGAACCTACCGTCCTGGAACCCCTTCCGCAGCAACCTACTACCCCAACTCCCAGCACAACCGCGCCTCTCGATACCAACCTTGGCGTCCCGCCTATAGGAAACATCGCACCTCCCATTGGTTCCACATTTCCAACCTGCAGATGGGTTCACATCACACTAGTTCATCATATGGCACGAGCTCCGAACAACGTTCGTGTTTTTCTCGATGGCACCCTCTACGCTACAGCGACATCACCGTACCCTAAGACATCACCTCCGCCCGTTGCGCTTTTCGTGGGCAATGACGAGCCCCGTCCGGTTGTACCTCCTGTCCCTCCACCATCCTCAAGCCCTCTTCTCGGCAATCGCCTCAGCTTTTTCGGTGGCGGGTCGCGACCCCGAACTCCCGTTCTTGAAAGTCAACCGGACCCAGCTCCTCCGAACCCGCCTTCCATACCTTCCGGCAGTCGATTCCATAATTCTCTGAGCAATAAACTGTCAGGTCCCATCTGGTTCCTTGCTTCATCTCACCTGCTTCTCCAAAGTCTACCTAACGAGCTCCCCAGGCTGTGCTTTACACTTGGACCGAGCTATGTGGGCAATTTTCAAGACTGTCTCTCCAAGTTCTTGACTTACAAAACATCGACCAGTCTCAACATTGGACTTCAGAATCAAAAACACCACACCTCCCAAGAAGGGCTGGGTTCACTGCACAAGGCCCTGAACGAAGGCATCGACCTCAAAGAAAGTCATATTGCGTATTCCCTCAACCCTTATGCAGTATCAGAGGATGAAACCCGAAGAGGTGTATTAGTTGTCTCTCGAAGGGAGGGCAATGGGAAAGGGGCAGAGTTCGGAGAAGTGGTTGGGAGCACATCAGTGATCAGATTGACATCACTGCATGCCGCAGTCTGGGACTTTGGGGGAGCAGCAGTGCTTTTGAGATTGGTCGAGTTGGCTTCGGTAAGCATCTACAGCAGTTATCGCTATGCACAACGAGCGATTGATTCCTTGCAACTTTGCTAGACAGAACAAGAATTAGCCAATGCGCTTTCAGTGTTAGTGGACGGGCTTAATGCAAGCTGGCAGAACAGCGATGACATGGAAAGGATGAGTGAGTACGGAAACCTCGATCACCGACAACAGTGAGCTCACCTAGCGCTCTAGATGGCTATACAATCCTCGTGTCCATACTGCGCTCTAAAATCCAATTAATAAGCTTGGATGTCTTCCATATTCTGTTGGAGTTTCTCGGCGTTGATTTTGCGGCCCACGAGTTCGTCCTGCATAACTCCCCGACGTATGGATGCTAATTGATTTCTTGATCGCTTAGGAACACAACCATCACTAATTATGTCGCCTATCGTATCATTGCTCTGGACTTTTCGTTTTGGTCTCTCCTCCCTCCGCCACTGCAACGCCTCCACCTCGCCCATTTTGACATGATTCTCCTAACTTCCAAGTTCCGCCACTTCAACGCTAAATTCCGTTTTGTCAAGTTTGGGGCCGTCAAAAAGCTTCTTTTTGTTCTGCAAACGACTATGTATCGAAATGAAATGATACCGGAAGTTATTTCAGCCTTGGCCGGAATCGCAAGGCAGAGCTTTTCGACGGAAGCGACTATAAAACCTATTGTGTCATTCTTGGCCGCCAATCTCGAACGCCAAGGTAAGGCTTGACAGCTGAGGCGGGGGATCAAATGAAGAGTCTTCTCTCTAACGCGAGGGACTTAGACTCTAACAGCACCTCTGAAAACGATGTGACGCCGCCATCCAATTCTGCTTTAGCCGTCGACAAATCAAGCGTCCAGGAACGTGCTGAACAAGTTCTCGAAGCCTTTGTTAACATCCTATCCTCCGATGCACATATGATCAAGTTTAAATCTGCTTTACCGGCTCCAAGAATCTGCCTTCTCCTCTTGGGAAGTAAACCGACGCCTGTGGTGGCTGCCCAAATCCTAAATCTGGTTGGGCTCATGATGGAAAAGGATTCATCGTACGCTCTCATTTTTTTTTCTCAGGCTGAAGTTTTGCTGACTCCATTCTTGACTGTTATCGGACGACAGATATGCACGAAAGCTTGACCTAGTTTCCTTTTGGAGCGTCTTAAGAGAGGTTTTGCCCACCGCGTGGGATCCGAGTGTACATGTTGCAGCATTCGATGTCCTTTTCGGACGAGCCAACACCAGCACCTCACCACTCCTATCTGGGACATCAAAGGTCGTTTGTGCTCGTGTTTTTCCGCCTATCTTGGCGGTGCTCGATCACGGTCTGAAAACGATACTACATGAAGGGCGGGACGACATGTTAAACTCGGAAGGTCAGTTCCTTCGCATTCCATGTCCGCTATGAACGAGATTGATGATGCATCGCCACTAAAGGTGTTGAGTCAACTCCTTCAGCTGATTCGATGACAGACTCGTACACCGAAGTTCTCGCAGAGGAACTGATCGAACTCCATTCGAGTAGCCAATCATTCCGAAGCCTTTTGCAGTCCAAACCAGTTCTGTCCATATTCATTAAATCCGCCCAGTCATTTATTATGGACGTTGCCCACTTCAATCGAACCAACTCAAGGACAACTCGGATCTCAGAAAAGATTACTCACCTCGCGCTCATGTGTGCTCTGGACCAATCTGTGGATCCCCAACAAAAAGAGGAGGTTTGCAACTCCTTTCCCGTCGACCACATATCTCGGATTATTAACTTGAACTTTTAGCTAATGCAAATCATGAAGCTGTCCCATTATCACCCAACCGAGGTCACGACGTCAAGTGCCAGTACTTCCCAGCCCGTACCATCCTTGCTTCGTCGGTCGATGACTTTTCGGCAGAGTCTTCGGTTCGACACAACGCCTGCTGTTGATCGCAACTACATCAAAGCTTTAGAGCGGACAAATAATTGGCGAAAGCTCGTCGTTTCTTCCGAACAAAAGCGGTTACGGAAATCACATCAGGATCAGTGAGTTGTGAGACTCGCCGGTCTGGCATCATATGAACAATCTCTCGTCCTTAGACGGGAGTATATTCGCTCCTTGCATCGGCCAGTTGAATGGCAAGAGCAACTCCACTCTCAGTGCGGACTGTGGCCTAAGGAGCAAGACTTGCCGTTGTGGCGCATAGACGAAACAGAGGGACCAGTTCGAATCCGGTCAGAGTTCCTGTGTTCATCGAGAACGTCTGATACTGACTTGTCATTAGGAAGAAACTCCAGCCAGAGCTGAGCATGTTTTACCCTACACCTACGGCACCTACAAGCCGCACACAGGATCCTTCCGACGCTGAGGCTGATACGCAATCCATTATGCAACCAGACGCTCCTCCTTGGCAGGAATCATATGAATATGAGTCTATGGCCCTAGATGGTTAGTCTAGACCCCCCCCCGGCATCAATCATCATGCACTGAGGCTTTTTTAGATGATAACAGGTGGGGAGATGACCCTGCTGAGGACAAAAATAGGCGCGTTCGGCACGAGCTGGAGCCTGGTGATGTCGTGGAAGAAGTACGAACCGTGACCAGGATTGTCGGCGTAGATGCATCTCGTCAGTGTCAACGCGTGACGTGATCCGGCGACTCCGTCTCACATATTCATTCAGCGGGGCTCCTGATTGTGGGCCGCAGCCACATTTACATGATGGATGGACTTGTTCAAGACCAGAGTGGCGATATCATTGACGCTAGAGACGCCCCCAAGGACGTCCTCTCAGTTCCCGGCACGATGTTAGAACTAGATGGAAGACAGACGGCTCAGCGGTGGTAGGCTACTCAATCGACCCGATCCCAGCGTCGGTACCATTGACTTTGCTCTAGGCCAATCGAGCAGGTGTCAGCGTTTAGCAAGAGGAGCTATTTATTTCGTGATGTTGCGTCAGTCGTTTCGGTCGCTTCGTTAGGCCTTTCTAATCCTCCATTTTAGGCTCGAGATATATTTCAGAGACAGCAGGAGTATCTTGGTAGTTTTCTCGAACAAGCAAGACAGACAAATACTGCTGGGACGACTAAACGCCATACGAGTCCAAGGCCTTGATGACATCGCTCCAGCAATGGCTGCATCAGCCAAAGCGGGTCCACTCATGACTCTAGTAGGCCAGCGACTTCCAATGTCTTTTTTGGCCGGTGACGAAATCGGAGTAGCTCAGCGACGATGGCAAAACAGGGAAATTAGCAACGTCAGTAATGGTTCTGCTCGAGTACATTCATCCAACTGAACTTAGCCTGTACAGTACACCTATCTCAGCTTGATAAATCAGGCGTCGGGTCGGACCCCGAACGATCTCACTCAATACCCAGTCTTCCCCTGGGTCTTGAGCGACTATACGTCGGAAAATCTCGACCTCGCTGAGCGAGAAACATTCCGGGAGTAAGCATGAATGAAGCTTTACTTCGGAATATTCCTTCTTACTCTCTAAAACCAGTCTGTCGAAACCTATCGGAGCTTTGACCCTAGGGAAAAGGGAAGCGGCTGAAATGAGATATCTGAATCTGGAACAAGTGGAGGAAGTCCCTTTTCATTACGGTGAGAGTGCATCAAGTTGCTCGCGCGGTTCAACACCTGGTGACAGAAAGTACACAGGCACACATTTCTCTAGCTCGATGATCGTATCTCATTTTTTGATCCGCCTGTCGCCCTTTAGTCATTATTTCAAGGCTCTGCAGGTACGTGTTTCAAGTTTAAACGGAGGCCAGAGCGCTGATCATGATGCTGTTGATTGGATAGGGTGGCGATTGGGACCTACCGGATCGGTTATTCACTGATATCAAGCGAGCCTGGGATTCTGCCTCGAGCGACAGTCGCGGAGATGTCAGAGAGTTGATTCCTGAATTCTATACCTGTCCAGAGTTCCTCGAAAACCTCTCCAAGTTAGATTTCGGGGTGCAGACGTCTTCCAGCCAGAAAATCGACTCGGTCGAGCTCCCTCCTTGGGCGAAGAAGGTGCAGATGGCCACGCCAGAGACTTGATGATCTTTTGATGCATACCTTACACTTTTGACTACAGGATCCCTTGCTATTCATTGACCTCCACAGACAGGTGACCTTCCTTACTTCTCCTATCAGCTTTTGGTCTCAATATATCTCGAACAGGCACTAGAAAGTGACTATGTCAGCGAAAATCTACCAGCTTGGATAGACCTGATCTGGTGCGTCGTGCTGATTATAGAGGAGGGCTATCAATATCCATCCCTTTTCAATGTCCAGGGGATACAAGCAACGGGACAAAACCGCCATAAATGTGTTCCACCCTCTCAGTTATGAAGGAGCGATTGGTACGCTAGTCGCACCCTGTAACTCAGCATTAGGGGCTCACTAGTGGAAATCTGCAGATCTAGATTCGATTACTGACAATCACCAAAAGGAAGCAACAGCCGGGATCATCCACAACTTCGGCCAAACACCAAAGAAGCTCTTTTCAGTGCCCCACCCACCAAGACACAAAGATGACAGAATGTATTTACCCGTCGGGGTGTCATTCGGTATTCCAGAAGACTATCATCTCCTCTTACAGTCTCCGAAGCCAGTTCGCGGTATGTCAAAGCAGATTTTCATACTGAATAGGCAGCATCTCACGTGTTCATTTGCTGCTAGTTATCAACAATCGAGTTGCTCACCTATCGATTGATGTCAGTACCGAGTGGCCTGTACCTAACCGGGATAAATTCCGGTCGGTTCCGCACCATCCGAGTATGCACATCGAATGGGGTTCACTGGATCGGACACTATGTCTTTACATTGGTGGCAAGGTTACCGGTTTATCATTCTGTAATTCTTTAGGCCTCGGCTGATTCATGCTCCGCAGATCGCTCAAGTTGTTGAAGCCACTCCTATCACTTGCTGCGACTTTGCCGATCAGGACAGCCTTATCACATGCTTGGAAGACACGACGGTCTGTATTTGGCGACTGGTCCCCGGCCAAAAAATGTCCTTGCATCGGTCACATGTTATGCGAGGCCACGCCAAGGCTGCATGTTGCATCGCGACATCTCGCGCGTGGTCATTGATTTTAACAGGATCTGCGGACTGCATGGCAATGCTATGGGATCTCAACCGAGGTCGATACGTGCGATCAATCGCGCACGAGAGTCCTATCATAAGTTGCGCGATCCAGGAATCTTCGGTATGTTTGAAATCACATTAAATGAGATTCCTTCAAGCTTAACCGATATTTCAGGGATGCGTCGCCACCTGTTCCAGGGATGTACTCCAGATCCACACAATAAACGGCCGGTTGATCACAAGCATACGACTATCCGCTCAGGAAAACATCAGGTGCTTGGCGTTTCATGAACGTGAATACACGCCAATTCCCGTGCTAGCGGCTGGATGCTCCGACGGATCTATTGTACTACGAACCTGGAATACGTCTTCGACTCCCCTTGGAAAAAAGGCGCGTTGGGAATTCTCGACACTTAGAGTTCTCAAGTCCCGAAAGGAAGGACACGACTACCCAGCTATTGAGGCTCTAAAATTCAACGGGTACGCCCCTTTCCACTCCCTCAAGATGACATCGCTAAGTCATCTCGTGTTCGAGCAGGGAAGCACTATTCCATGGGGATAACTTTGGTAATGTATACGTTTGGGATGGAAATTAGTGGTTACGATTTTGTGCGGTTAGGAGATACTTGTCGGAACATATACAGTTTCCATCTGCAGATCCTGTGCCACTTGGCATCTCGCGCCTTTGAGTACTGATTTCGGGGAATAACTTTGGACCAAGACCAACCAGGGTCACAATGGATCCAAACATCCACACCACGAGATTAGCACCCGGCCGTCAAGCCGTCTTCCACGTGCAGTTCATGGGTTCCTCCTTACCCTTTGTGATGTCTTGCGGTGAGTGGAATGAATTTTGCATCGAGAAGTGATGGACCTTTATCTCGCGTTCCATCATTATTTGAAGCGGGTAATTCAGGCATTAGATGGTTAAGAGTAAAATTCCAAAGGCCTCGTATAACTTTATTACAATAAAATACAATGTGCTTGTTACAATTACGGCTTCATCAAGTGGGAGAGGCCGACGTAAGCGTGAAATCACCTTCTCGCAGTCGGCATGGGTTTGATCCAGCCGGTGCTTTTTCCGGCTGGCCGCGTGGACCCGCCAGCGTTGCCGGGCCGGAATTGACCTTTTAACTTCATGGATGTCCTGGATGACGTCGACACTGAACTTGATGTCGAGGAAGCCGTAGCTTGGTATGCGTAGGCGGCTCTTAATTTCCCGGAGTCGAAGGAACTTCGAGGTTTCCCAATGCCAGCGCCCCCCGACTTGGGACGGGCCGGAGTCGGTGGCCTAAGAATGGTGGCCCATAAGATGGTAGCTAGGCAGCGATGTATTGCAGACGTGGTACTCACGGTGAACGGAGTGCGCTTTCGTTGGCGCTACGCCTCTGGGTCGAGTGCACTTGACTGCCCAGGAGCTGGTCCGTTATTGCCGCCAAAAAACGCTTGCCGTACTGCTCCCACTTTGCTTCGGCTACTCCTGAGTCGCCTAAAGTCTCGTGGAGAGCCCTCTTGAAGGACGGAACATCTGTCAAAAGACTTGGTAAGAACAGATTGGATTCCACAAATGGGAAACGTACCCCGAGGTTGGATCGCAGCAATTAGCTGAAGTGTTTCGTCACTCAAGATGGCCTCAACTGAGGAAACACTTCCTTCCGTTGCAATCCTTGTCCGAACCGCCTTCAAGGCACGATAACAGCGAGTGACGGGGTCGATGGACATTGACCCGACCTCGTCTGAAGAGGGCCGCAGGTCTCCAATATCCGCTTCATTATCCCTCCCCAGCCTTATCCTTGCGCGAGATATACGAGGTGGCGGGAAGTCCTCGTCAATTGGGTCTTCGGTGGACGGGCGATAGTCATCGTCCTCGTCTTCTTCAATCTCCTCCATAACAACCGATCGCTCCTGCAACACACTCGTTCTCGTGGTAGACACGACCGCTTTCCTGACAACACGCTTCTGCGTCGTTTTGGAAGACGAAGAAGTTCGTTTCTTCTGCACTAACATCGTCAACCTCCGCCCTCGGTGCAAGAAATCATCCGCTTCGGGTCCCAGCTGAAGAGATGAAGAGATTAGTTGCTCCGCATCGCTGAGAATGCAGCGAATTAGGCTTGCCTGGAGGTACGTTTGATGCCACCCCGCCTTGTTATGGTGAATTCCCTGTGCTAACGCGCCCTCTTGCAGTAGGTGGTCGAACAAGCGTTCGATCTGATCGCGACCCATATTTGCCCATTTACCAGCCAACGCGTGTTCCGTGAAACCCTTCTCCCGGTAGTCCTTCTTCTTCGAGCCGCCAAAGACATCTATGGCTTGCAGTTGAGTTATGCGATCTCTTGATGTGAGAGACTGAACAAGTCTCAGTACGTCGACAGCAGCTTCAGTCGTGTCCTCCGTGACAGCGTCTTTGTTGTTGATGCAGTTGTTGCATCTCGCGTTGCATTGGTCCGGATCAAATTGCTCCCCAAAATAGCGAAGAACCAAGGTACGGCGGCAATCGGTTATGTTCTGGCAGTACTGGACGACACGCGTCACATCATCCCTCAGTCTCTGGATTTCTGCCAGGGGAAGTCGAGCGCCCGCCAGCTCTCCCTTTTCGATCATCGAGAAAAGGAAAGTGGTATCGTGAAAGGTATAGTCTAACGAGGCATCAGATCAGCAAGTACATATACTATGATGCTATGATAGACTCACACAGAACACAGTCCGATGGTTGGCCATCTCTTCCCGCACGCCCTGTTTCTTGGTAATAACCATTCAAGGATTTGGGAAGACTGTGGTGGATGACGAATCGAACGTCTGGCTTGTCGATACCCATGCCAAAAGCGATCTTCAGGGGCATTAGTCAATTTCAAGGAAACAGCAAACTATAGCTGGTTTCAGCGCACCGTTGCAACAATGATGTCACACCTTCCATCTTGCCATTCCATCTGTGTGGTCTTCCTGTCCTCTGGTGTCATTTGAGCGTGATAGTGCTTAGCCTTCAGACCTCGGTCCCTCAATTCCTTTGCGACTTCCTCGCAGGTCTTCCGGCCGAGACAATATATTACCCCACACTCCCCAGGATGGTTCTGTTGAATCCAGTTGAACATATCCAAGACAACTTTGCCTTTCTTTTCTCGAACTTCATAAAAAAGGTTGGGTCGGTTGAAGGATTGTTTCAGCATGACTGGCTCCTTCATTCCCAAGCGAGCGACGATATCATGGACAGTTTGTCCGTCTGCAGTAGCAGTGAGCGCCATTAACGGTGTATTCGGATAGTCCTTCCGGAGCTGATCTAGGGTTTGATACTGTCAAGGAGTGTATTATAAGCTTACGAGGTTGGAAGAGGTTGACGAGGCTGAATGAAACTCTTACGGATTCTCGAAAATCTCTTCCCCAGGTGCTACGGTTGCCAAATCGCTCAGCAAAAGTTTACGTCCTCGCCCGACGACCAACTCATTCAGCTCACCTTAAACAATGAGCCTCATCAACCACGAACCGCGCCAAAAGTCCTGCTTCGTAAAGACCTTGAAGCAGGGATTTTGTATCGGCGCTAGCGTCTAATTTCTCCGGGGTAACATAGAGTAGTTGTGGAATTCGGGATCTATCCCGCGTTCGGAGCCGTTGTCGGGTTGTCTGGATTTCATCCGCGTCTGCATCGCTACTGAACAATGCGACGTCAACGCCGAGGTTTTGAAGATGGTGTACCTGGTCGACCATCAAAGACTTGAGAGGTGAAATCACAACGGTTAGGCCGGAAGTCCTTCCAGTCGCGCAAACGGCGGGGAGTTGATAACATAACGATTTGCCACTAAGGTAAATTCTATGAGCTAGGCGTCCAGAGCGGTTCACATAAACTTACCCTCCGGTGGGCATGAGAACAAAGACATCCTTTCCTTCTAAAGTCGCAGTAATCGCTTCGAGCTGGTTCTGCCGGAACCCGCCCAAACGAAAACGATGTTTGAGGACCTTCATTATCTCCCCGTAGAAAGGCGACTGCTTTAACGCTTTTGCCTGCCCCTCGTGTTCTTGAATGTCTACTGCCTTCTTTTTCCCCTTTGCATCTGCCTTCGACTTCTTAGGAGATTGTGCCTCGGGACTTGAATCGATCGATATGACGTTAGTTGGCTTAGGGGGGGTCTTTGGTCCCTGGGACTTGACAGAAGTGGTTGAATTTGATTCGCGCAAAGGCTTTTTCGGCAGGTTGTCGATTGACTGGAGAGGGTGGGCCTTCGGGGACGAGGGCGAGTAGGCGACTGGAGTATCATCGTCGGGCAGCTCGCATTGCTTCCAAGCCATATCGCTGGAGTGGGAAGCACCAATTGAGTGACGCGAGAGCATACTTGTATCCGTTCCCGTGCTCCGTGACATGTTCGAGATAGAACACGCTGCAGTTTTAAAGCTGACATCAGAGTTCGAAGACACAGAAACATTCCCGCATTGCCTTGATGAGCTGAATGTGATACCGGACGAAAGAGTCGCTCGTTCCCTGACGGACGGTGTGGTGGTCTCCAGCGAGGGAAGCGAGCCCTGCCGGGAAGGGCGAATTGTAGTGGCCACGGCGGTCGGAGGGAGACGCGATGGGGCACGAGCGCTTGGTGTCGAAGGACGAGTAGATGGGGCAACCATGAATGGGCTTGATGCTCTGGCAGCTCGTGAGCGTATCTCGGCATCGATGTCCTGGGCCCTCTTATCCATGGTCGACCTGGGGTTAGAATTAGCTCCTGCCATTCGCGAATCTCGGAGAAGCGTACTTCATTGTCCGAAGCAAATATAAATCCTCCCCCACAATATCGCCGCTCATCACAGCAATGATAAGGTCGGAGTTACGAAGTCGTTTGACATCAAGTGATCGTTTCATCTCATCCAGTTGTTGAGAGGAGTACTGGATACGACCACGTTCTCTCAGTGGTGCGCACATCGGGAAAAGGAACCAAAGCCACCCACCTGGGACAGATCCTCTGTTTGTCCAGTCGGAGCCATACCGGCGGAGCTGGATTGAAGGGAGGGCTGCCTTGCCACAAGATTTCGTGGCGGCGTTGGAGGTCTCACCACTTGTGGCTGCCCAAGAATCGTGTGGTCGTCATCAATCTCAACTACTTCGACGGCATTCAGTCAAACCAAACGGACGGCAGTGAGCATAGGTTGACTCACCCGACTGCTCGCAAGATTTGTTGGTCTGTCTAGCCCGCTTGAAAGGCAAATCGTCCACAGGCTGAAACTCTGAAGATGGTCTCTTGGGTTTCCGGGGAGGTTTGGTATCAACGTCCATGGGACCTGAGCTGGAAGAGGGCGAGGATGATGCACACGATGGTTGTCCTTCTCTTATATGCTTCGAAAGCGTTGCAGCAAAGAGGGAGCTCGTCGTAGGTGCTGATGGCCGCGGGGTGGCTTTTTCAAGGGTGTCGTCAGTTGAGTTGCGAGTTACGAAAAAAGAGGGAAAGAAACAGACTAGAGGGCTCAGCCTTGAACGACGACTTGAAACGATATGCCTGAGCAAAAGCATTTGATTGAGAATAAGGCACCAAATTACTCCCGAGAGGGTGGCCAACCTTGGACTTGCTTTCATCCAAAGATCCGGCCCCAGTGGTGCTGGCCTGGGTCAATGCTGGAGGTGGCCGATCTTTCTTCAGTTGAGCAAGATTGTTCTTGGGTGCCGACATCTCTGGCTGCTTGTTGCACAGTAGCCAGGACGGATTGGGGAGTAGAAGACAGGGCGCGGTCGGTTCACGTTAGAATCAGGCAAAACATTTGCTTCGGTTTGTCTCTCCGTGTTCAGGCTCTCCACGTGACCGCACGCATAACCAGGAGAGCAAGTGTTCCCAAAGGTATTCAGTATTCATACCGGGACCGCCGACGTTCTCCGCAGGGGGACGTTTTGTAGCCGGAACGTAGATACATGTACTCTGCGCACAGATAGACTACGAATATTCGGCGGTGATTTAATGGACGCATCTCGTTGGGCCCACTTGAATTGTCTGTCCAACCCAGCACCACCGAGTTCCAATGACCAAACTCTGAAGGGTGAGGTTGCTTGACTTCCTGTCAATGAGTAGCCAAAAGGTCGTGTAGATAAATACATCCTAGCTCTGTTTGTCGATTGGAACGGACGCGCTTAAGACAGTTTTATATATCAAGACAATGGCCGTGGAATGCAATGTTCCATTAGGATCGAACGCCAAGGACAGAGGCTCTTCTATGGATTTAGCGATTACAAGGCGCAGGATTTCGTCAATGATCAAAACTCAACGCTACCTGCCTTTTGGTTGATAGCGTGATAAGAGAGCGTGTATTAAGAGAGTGCCCGGTCGAAGAACGAGTAAAGTGTCGATTCCAATTTTCCACTGCTTGCCTGAATCGAGCAGAGGCGCTGGATGTGTCAGCACCTATTGCTAGTAGCGCTCTTCGACGAGCTCCCAAACACGTCCCTATATCAATTCGAATCCCTCCATCGGCTGCCATTCCGCCTCGTCCGGGTCGACGTTGAACAAGTTCCCGAAACACGGGGTATCTGCGACAAAGCGAAATGCGATATAAGAAGAGCATGTCTACAACATTAATTATAAATGCTCACATTTCATTGAATAATGTGAGTAAGGATTTGCGGCGTTCAACTTGGCTCCACATTTATAGCAAAAATGCATGGAACAACGCCCACATTTCATCTGCAGCAATCAATGGGCTCATCGTGTTAAAATGCAGGGATTTGCAGAGCAGAAGGGGGAAGTAAGCCCATACGTGGTTGCAGCCCATCGTCTTTTCGACGTTTATCCTGCATCCGGGACAGGCCATGGTGTTCTGTTCCAACCACGCCTTGTTAGCCTTTGCCTCCTCGTGCTCGGCTAAGAGCTTGAGGATTTGACGTTTTCCGTGCTGGCGTTCAAGACGCAGACGTTCGGGAGAGTTGGGCTCGGCAGCCATGTAAGCTTTTACGAACTGTTCAACGGCGACAATCTTGCAAGGGGTTATGGGACCATGCCTAACCAATACAAGAGACAGGGTTTCAAGTGAGCAAGCGAAACGCACATTCTGGACAATACGCACCAAGTTCTGCGGCACGCAAGGCAGAAGGAAAAATTACATGACGGGCAGACTCGCAAACGGTTCCATTCGTCTTCGTTTTCAGCGTTCAGTTCGACCGTCTTTGGGCGTGGCACCGGGGCTTGACAGAGTTCGATAGGACATCGAACGATAGTAGGATCTATGAAAATTGAGGAGCATTCAATGAAGAGCTAGAAACCGCGGGGCTTCCGTTATACCTACCTCGCTCAATCATCCGCTTCTCCCGCAGTCTTTGCCACCGTTTCAGCATCATTTCACCGACAACATTTCGAACCTCCTCTTCACCCACTCCACTTCGAACGAAGTCATCTATCTTGGCAGCCCTTTTAACGCACTCTTCATCGACACAGCCGACTTTCTCCACTTCACCGGTTTGAATGCTCATTGTCCAAAACCGTGCGAGGCAGTCACGACAGGCTACATGGCCGCACGACTCGATTCGAATACAGTGAGACCCCTTGACGGTTGAAAGGCAAATCGGACAGTCGAAGGAGGTCGAAGCAAAGGATAAGTTTGCGGCTGTCGTGTTGTGTGAGAGGAGATGCGGGGCGAGGAGATGAGGTGTGATGTGAGGGAGGCTTAAAGTCCGAGGAGAGGAGGGCGAGTAAAGCTGGAGTTCCGAAAGAACGGTTCCGTCACGGATGTACTCGAAGAGGGGCCAGATAACTCCTTCTGGGTGGTCGTCAATGATTCGTTGGACAGCCGCCCTTAAGCCTGTTTGGTTAAGCCAAGAGTGAGCGGCATGAGCGGTGACGAGTTTGGCGTGTTCTTCGAGTGGATAAGTATTTGGGAGGAACAGTGCGATCCGTATAGGGGGGAGGTAGGACAGCTGCAACGAAATGGTGCGACAAGCGGGGTCGGACGACGCTATTGCTGATTCATTTTCAACGAGATGGACTTTCCATTGGCCGCCAAGGTCAATGAGCATCTCCATCTCTACCATGAGACCGCCATTCACCGTGTCTTTAACCAAGAGACGCTGCTCGTATATGGACTGGATATTTAAAGCGGTTAGCGAAAAGTTGGTCTCACGGCACTTTTAGAAACTCGCCTGAGCAACCTCAATCTCTTCGCTTCTCAGCTTTTTGGCCTCCTCCAGGATATCTTGCGATGATGAAGATGCCTCCGACGAGGAAGCCATGCTGAAATTTTGGGATGCAGTGGTTTAGATGTACAAGCGAGATGGGGTGGAGGTGGCGTTAATTCCCACCTCGGGAATGAAGTCCCCGTTGTCTCCGAAATGAAATTGGAATTGGAATTCCGACCGCCTCTCTCAAGATCGCCGCCCTTCGCTTTCAACCCGTTTTTCTGAGACTGCCCATCCGGGCTTTGTCGCAGGCTTCAGAGGACCCGAGCTCGTCCTTTCAAGCACTCTCGACTGGCATACCAGTACGTACCCACATCACGGAAAAACTCGCGTCGAAACCGTCTGTTCTGAGCACTCTTTGCCATTTGCGGCTGGCTCAGTCTATCCACCCGGCCCTTCTCCATTCGTCACATCACCACCCGCTCCAAATCCCTCCTACTCCCGGTGAGAAACCTGTGGCATAGAACTCAGCTCGGGTGACTAGCAAAGGTCCGTGCCCTCCAGATGGCCTCGTGGTGAACACCCGTCGCTCAACACTGCCTATCGTTCTTTTGACAGGGACTCTCATCGCACCTTTCTCCCACCAGTCGATGCCCAACGCGACCACATCAATTCTTAATTCCTTTTTACACCCCTAATCCGTCGTTTCTCGTATCTTCACGAACCCATACACGACACGCTACGACCATGCCGAGGAATGTAGCCGCTGTCAACTCCTCAAACCACCCATCTGCGTTACAAAGCAGTCGGCATTTGTCGCGCGGCAATGGAAGGCAGTTTGATCATGGGAAACATTCCTCGAACGAGACGATGCGCGAGTCGGAGGAAGGTGAGACGATTGTGGGCAGCAATCCTAGCACGATGAAGAAGGGACATACCAGGCGATCGTCGTCTATAACCGCCTTCCTCTCCATATTTGCCTTCCCTGGTCGGCGGCGCCGCACCGACTCTAATGTGTCGGAAAAAGCGGCTCCCGTATTGCCAGTCACGATCCCCCCGCCGCCCACCTCTCCAACCTCAAGCGCGGATTCACCCTCCTTGCCTCGGGGTCCATCTACATCTCCAACCAAGAAGAACCCTCTTCGGAGTGTGAGCGTGCCCGTGGAGAGTCGCTCCGCTAGCGAAGTTGAGCGCCGGCCTCCTCGTCGTTTCCCTTATCTTCATCCATTACTCTCTCGGCGGCGAGGTGATTCGATGGAAACCGTCACCGCCTCCGACAACAATATCTCCAAGGGCAAGGCTCGTCCACTACTGCGCGATGGAGGAAATCCCAAAGAGCCGCGGAATGGAGGCGCCGGGTTTATAGCGAGCCATGTTATGCCCCCGATACTGGCGAGACCGGCACCCCAGCAAAAGATTGTTAGCAATCTCGACATGCACGTCGACCAAAATTCCTTCCCGACAGCATCATCAAACGACGAAAAAGCTGCTCTTGACCGTTTCTACGCGAAACAAGAAAGGCTTGCTGGCGTCAAACGCAGTTCATCGTTTACCAAGCCCCTTCCTTCCATCCCGATTCCTGCTCCAACGTCCTCGCATGCGTTCTCCGGTCTCCGCTCTTCGTATGCCAGATCTTCTACACATCTCGATGCCCAGGGCTCGCTCTTACCCTCCTCGGCCGCAACCTTTGGCATGCCATCGACCACCAGCCTGGCTCTGACCACTCCTGACGAGGAGAGCAGGAGCTCCATGGGAATCTACAGTATTGGAGATCCCAGGAGATCGGCAGGAATGCCGGATGACGAGTTTATCAATGTTACCCCAAGCATAGACGTCCATGAACTGGAGTCCACAGCAGTCCCGATGGGGGGAGTAGCCACCAGTTTTGCCTCAAGCTATGCGTCTATTTCGGGCCTGCCATCTAATTACCTGGCTGTGGGGCTTCATCCTTCGTCCGCCTACGGTGTCAGCACAAACCCACCCTCCTCTTACTCCCATTCTCAACCGTCTCGGACAAGGAAACCTTCGACAGCATCGATTTCGGAAAAAGTAAAGCATCAACCATCACTTGGCTCGATGGCTACAGCAGCTGGGGTGGGTTCCTCGGTCTCTGGGCAACCTCACTCGCGGATGAAGAAGCTGTCGATCGTGTCGTTGACTGGCGACCAAAAGTCCCTCCCCGCACCGCTCACCTCATCAAATAACGTTCATTCATCTCAACATCACCCACCCCGACGCTCGGCAAAATCTCTGAGTAAGCCATCCATGTCCGCGTTTGGCATCACGGATGCGGGCGTTCCTCAGGAAAGCTCAAGGAGTCCAATTAGTCGCCAAACGTCGCCTACACCCGGAATGATCCCAAAGTCGAAATCGTACGCCGAGTTCAAATCGAGATCACATCTTCCGTCGACGTCCACTGTGGAGCCCCCTCTTCCCCCGACTCGATCGAAGTCAGGGAAAGGCAAGAACAAGGCGGAATCGAAAGCTCAAGACGTGCCCTCTCATCTCCAATCCCAGCCTTTACCTCATCGCCAGTCGTCTCGTCAGCTTCAACAACCTATTCGTCGCCTCCCTTCCATTTCCTCCGTAGTCTCACCACCAGAATCCACCCTCCCCACTCAACCTTATCACGCCCAGTACCCATTATCTTACCAGCCTGCCCCGCCTGTGAATTCGAACCAACTCTCCAGTCAGCCTCTTCGGAGGTCGCATACGGTCCCCGAGCCTAGCATTTCTCCCGTCCCAGCAATCGTAGAACTTGCACCTCCACCACCTCAACCAAAGACGTCTGGTCGCACCTCCCGGTCGTCATCAATCCCTAATTCTGCTGCCAGCGGTGCGCCATGGTCTGGCTCAGCTCCTCCAGCGTTACCGCTGTCCGCTTCTACACAACCCTATTTTACCACAACCACTGGAAGATTCGCCGTCCCTCCCATTCCTCCAGAGCCAGCGCCAAGGAGTCGACCTGTGTCCAAAAGGTCTCTACCCGCGTTGCCGTCCGCACATTCTCAGGTTGGTTGGGGCCGATAGATTCGTTTCAACTTTTCTCTTCCCTCTTTTTTCCATTACCTCTCCAGTCTTTGCTTTCTTGACCCTAAGACTCCGTCCTTGTATGCTATCTTTCGAGCCGTCTACTTTCCATTTCCCTACCATCCCTTGATCTTCTTCATTACTACAACTCGTGTATTTCTTCCTCCCTTCGTTCCCCACCCGCAGGTATAGTATGGTGTCGCTCTGTCTTTCGGTCATTTTGCACGTTCTTTCTCTCCCCTCAACCTCTATTATTGCTACATAGCTTCATGTAAATCATTATTACATCCTAAATGGCAGCGCCTCATCGGGCTTTTGCAGTCCACGTAAAGGCGGCCCCGTTTCTAATGTTTCTGAGCCCCTCCAACGACGCAACCTTTGACCCAGACAGTCCGAACGTTGCGACTGTCACCGCAGAACAGGAACTTCTCCAACATCTCCAACAAACGAGCCTTGTTCTGGATCCCGAGCTCTTCCCCAACCTCTTGCTCAACCCAAATTCCTTCGACGCCGCCCTTTGTCACATCGACTAGAATAGCATCGAATTGCTTCCCGGGCGTGATGGTGCCAATGACGGAGGAAAGCCCGCACAGGTCCGCTCCCCCTTGGGTTGCCAGGTAGAGCAGTGCGGACAGGGGCAACTGCTTCTGAGAAAATGACGAGGACGAAGAATCCGGGGGAGATGGGGCTTGGAAGGCAAGAATCTTCGAAGCGATGCTTGCATGTTGGATTGCGGTCAAGATGGAAGGAGAATAGCCACCCGATACATCCGTCCCTAGACCAACCTAATTGAGGCAAATGACATCAATTTAGAGGAATCGTTGGTACGACACCGCATACCTTGATCCCCCGATCCAGCATATCGGCAACGTTTGCTATTCCGCTGCGAAGGTTGAAATTGCTAGTGGGACAGTGGCTGATTCCGGCATTCCTACTCTTGATCAAGTCCAGCTCAGAATCTTTCAGATGAACTCCGTGAGCCAGGATGGTTTTCTCCCGCAAAAGACCAAACTTGTCGTATACATGCGCATACGTATCGCAGTCGGGGAACAGTTCTCCGGTAAAAGCTATCTCGGAGGGGTTCTCGCTGATGTGGGTTTGAATGGCCATGTCGGGGTGCTGAGATGCGATCGTGCCCAAGCCAGCGAGCAGATCATCACAGCACGCGATTGCAAAACGTGGTGTAAGGATGGGTTGCACGAGCGGGTCTTCCAGGCTGCCAATATAGGATATGATGGTTTCGGTATCAGCAAGGGATTGAGCGGGAGACGATTCTTGATACGCTTCGGACGCGTGGCGGTCCATGTTGCATTTCTGAGAAAAACATTCAGTGGCTCGATAGAATTGCGGGCATTGTGGCGCTACTCACACCGATAAACGCTCTTTGACCTACATGAGCGAGGTCAGTTTTGTTACGGTCTCGTGGAACGAGCATCGCGCACCTTTGGCATGACAGATATCCGCAAGCACTCTTGTCGCTGGCAAGTGCAGCGTCGCGTAGTAGCAACACGTTGTAGTCTATTGGATAAACAAGGCCGATGTGTTATCGAATTGGCCAGGTGTCTACGGTCGAGGTACGTACGCCACAGTCTAGAACTCGCTCAACGACGGACGTGTAGGCCTTCTTGGCAAACTCGACGTCCTCAAATTTGGCCTCCGTTGGGAAGGTAACGTTCTTTAGCCAGTCGAGAAGCTCGTACTGACCACCGCTAAAGGCCACGAAAGGTCAATGCACGAGCGTTCACGAGACGTCGCCAGACCCACATGCCCATGTTAGGATATTGAGGCGCGTGCTTTCCATGACGCTGTCAGACGGCCGTTTGCGACCCAGAAAACGACATCTTACCGTATGAGTATCGACAAAGCCAGGCATGATCCATTGTCCGAAACCGAGCTCGATGAAGTCGACGTCCTCGATCTGCCAGCCTTTGGAAAGCATTGCATCCTGTATCGACGCGCTGTCGACGTCGTCAAGGACCCAATCGATGACACCATCATCCGATACGCCGATTAGTGCTCGAGGACAGGCCTGAATGTGTCGAAGGGAGGTCGCGTGCACGAGGCTGCCGTAGAAGACTCTTCTGGTGGACTGCGAGGGAAGAAAAAGCAAAAAAAAGGTCGACATCAACGGCTTCGACGAGAGTTCTGATCACGCACACGCTGGGCCATGTTGCGAGCTTGGTTTGTTTGACGAAGGTGATGAAGTGAGAGACGTGGAGGTGTGAGTGCGAGCTTTTGCTGATAATGAAGGCGGATCACGTGAGGGGTTACGTGTAAGGTATCTGGTTATCGGAGAACCGAGGGGAGACCGACGGTGAGTGAGCCATGCGTTTGCAGTGGATGGTAGCGCGTGGTGGGCAGATCGCTGAGGTTGTGGGAGGGCGATGGTGGCGGCATCGTTGGGTTGGGAAAGTGGTCCGGGGATGTGGGAATGAGCGCGGTCGATCTGAACCTTCCAAAGCTGTGGGTTGCCAGACTGCGATCGTATCTTGAACTCTATCCCTCATCATGCACCAAAGAAAGAAATAATTTGATTTCCTCCATTTTTTTTTTAAGTCCACAGCAAGAAAAGAAAAAGAAAAAGAAAAAAACAGGAATTTCTACCCATGTAGTACTCGCGAGTTGTTTGATAGTAATACTGGCAACAAATGTAAGAGAATAACAGTACGAGATGGGGATAAGCTGGCTCAGGTAGGCACATACGGTGGGGGGAGGGCGAGGCATATGGTGGCACGTAGTATCACAAAAGTAGCAAACGATCAAGCCAAGACAGGGGGGAAAATGGAATAATAGAAAAAAAACGCATCAAGCGCGTCTAACCCTCGTCAACGATATTTCCGATACTCAACGGGTTCTTTCTCCCGTTGGCGTTGCCACCGCCAGGCGTCCTTGGGCCGGGAGCAGCCCCTGGGTGGGCGTGATGATGGGCATATGAAGCAGCAGCGTATCCATGAGGAGGTTGGCCATACCCAGGCTGCTGTTGTTGAGCATAGGGGTCAGTACGGTAACTTGCACCATAAGGAGCCCCGGGTTTAGGAGGGGAATAGCCTGCAGGTGCTTGCTGGTAGCCTGGTGCGGTCGAGGAACCAGGAGGATAGTAGCTGCTAGTCTGGGAATCCGCTCGCAAGGGTGGAAGCTGGATCTTGTCGCCTCCAGACCCGGATGCACGCCGTTCTTCAACGGGCTGGGCGTAACCTCCTTGTTGCTCCGGTGGCCAACGTTGCTGTCCATAGGCATTAGGTTGTTGCTGCTGAGGTGCAGGTTGGTAAGGCTGACCGCCATAGTGAGGGTATTGGGTGTTGTTAGCAGGTGGGTAGGAATACTGGGTTGGGGCATGAGGAGGGTATTGGGACGGCGGAGGAGGTTGCTGAGTCTGATAGCCTTGGTACTGCTGTTGGGGGTACTGAGGTGGCGGGGGAGCGGCAGGATTGGTAGGCGGAGTCACTCCCCTCCTGCCATACGGATCGTTGGCTGCTGGAGTCGATCCGGCGGCAGGTACGGTCGAACCCGGACCGCCCGCAGCTACGCCCTGAACTGGAGCCTGTTGCTGCCAAGTTCCATACGCGGGTTGTTGGGCGGGAGGACGACTTCCGGACTGCGGCCGCTCGTAACCGCTGGCGACGCTACCGCCGGTTGAATTCTGCCTCTCCATCGGTGCGTTCGCGCTCGGGTGCCTCTCGCGATAGTTGCTCCCGCTTGGAACAGCGGTGGCTGGAGAAGGTGGCGTCGCGCTGTAGCTTCCGTACGCCGGGGCCGTCGTCGCACCGTAGGGCGCAGGTGGCGCGGTCGAAGGCCCTGCGCTCGGCGGAGGCTGAGCGTAGTTCTGAGGCGGTTGCTGCTCGTACTGATCGTAATGCCCGCGCGAATAGCTTGACGAAGGCTGTCCGTAACCCGGCTGTTGAGGAGCCTGACCGTTGGAGGAATTCCACGAGTTGCCCGCGTAATTCGGCGGCATTTGCTGAGCGGGAGGAGGAGCGGTCGAGGTGGACGGAGCGGTCGGATTGTGCTGCATGTGCGGAGCGGCGGAAGCGGGAGGCTGCTGGTGACCGTGATAACCCGCCTGAGGCTGGCTGTATTGCGCTGGGTACTGCGAGGAGTAGCCCGGATGAGCTGGAGGCGGCAAGGGCTGGCCGTGCGGGGCGGCGCGATACTCCGGGTATTGCTGTTGCGGGTACGCTTGGCCGTTCGGGGGAGGAGGCGGCGGTTGATAATGCGAGCCGTATCCCGGAGCAGCTGACGCGGACGAAGCGGCGTAGGGAGGTGCAGATCCAGAGGGTTCCGTGGCCGGTTGATGATAATGCTGAGAGGGAGCCGGGGCCGGAACTGCGTGAGGAGGTTGAGCTGGATATCCCGTGGAAGACGGGGGAGGTGGGCCGAGAGCAGGAGGAATTGACGCAGAGGCCTGGACGGGTGTCTCGACCGCAGTCGTGGCGCCACCAATACTAGGGGTTGAACTTGCTCCGGTATCGACCCTGGCTCGCTTGGAATCTCTGCCAATGCTCTGACCCGCTGCCTTGGACTTGCTGTTAGGATCAGGAGAGGCTGCAGAAGTTGTGGAACCCGCGGTGCTTTCCCTGGCTCGTTTGGTGCCCTGAGCTGAGTCGGTGCGGTGGTGCTGTGGGGGTGCGACCGGGGGTGGAGGTGGGTGCTGAGGAGATTGGGTGCCGCTGTCAGGCTCTTCTTCGATAGGCATGGGTATGATTTCGGGGATTTGGACGGGACGCTTTCTGACGCGAATATCCTTTCTAATTCGGATCTTGATGCCTTGGTCGGCTAGCGAGCATGAGAGCTGGGTGGATTCTGGAAATGGCGCGGAAAAAAAAAAGAAAAAAAAGAACGAAACAACGAGGGACAGTCAGGCACAGGCGCATTGATAACGGAGTAACAAGCCGGTAGGGAAGGGAAGGCGACGACTTGCCTTCCATGCCCGGGAATTTTTTCGCTGTGTAGACGTAGAAAGGCTTTGAAAAGATGGACTTGCAGTGATGCACCTGGGCACTATTCGTGGGGGGAGGGGAGGTTTAGCGCTCGCGCCATGCGAAGGTTTACGGCAAACGGAGGTGGATAGACTTGCCCTACGACTTCGAATAGCGACAGCTTGAGACGATAGCTGCCCTCTGTGCGAACAGACAGATCGGGAAATACGAAGAAACCCGCATCTTTGCCGCCGTTCTCGTGGTCCTTGAGGTGGTAGAGCGAGGAGACGACGGAGCCGGTCGTGTAGCGCGTTTTGCCGTCTTTCAAGAGATGGAGCTCCTCGTCCGAGTCTGGAGCGGCGAGGGAAGCGAACATGAAGTAGTAAGGGTTCTGGAGGAAAGCAGAGGCCTCCTTGTCGGCGTTGATGGGGGGTAGACCACCCGAGGCATCGTTTGGCGTCGTGACGCGGAGCTGGACGATAGGAGGCGGATCGATGGGACGGCGGTCGGCTGGGTTTTTTGGGAAGGTGTGCGCGCGGCGCAGTCAGCGGACGGAAGCAATAGTTGGAGATTTGGATGTGGACTGACCTTTGCCTCCGACACCGCACATGCGCGCCTGCTTTGGCTGTTGCTACATAAGGAAGAAGGCGGGATGAGCGGTGGGGACGTCGAGCGATGGAGGGGGGTTGGATGTGGTTGGGGATGTGGTGAGATACGTACGCGAACGATCAGCTCAAAGTTCCTGTTGTCGACCATGGCGCAGAAATGAGCGACGGAGGAGGGGAGAGGAGGGAGATGAAGGATGGGAGGAAAGGGGAGAGATGGGAGGGGGATGTCGAGTGGTGGAGAGTTCAGCAGAAGAGAGGACCCAAGTTAGCGGATGAGCGAGGGTCCCGATGCGAAGGTGAACTTTGTTGGAGGGGGAGACGAAAAAGAGGGCGTGTTTACTTACAGGTTCCTCCGTCGATGCTCCGCTGCAGCCTGAGCCTCGGCATCGTCGCTGGTGGTGGTGAGGTTTGGTGGTGGTAGTGGGGGAACGTCCATGAGCGGTGAGGGAGGGAGAGGAGAGGGGGAAGAGGGAGAGAGGAGAAGGACTCGGGTGTGTGTGTGGTGGTGGTGACGAACGGAGGGTAACCCATTTTCTTATTGGATTCTTTCCCTCGGGTCATCCCGCAATTCCGGTCATAAAAACCCAAGATCTCATTGCCCATCACCGCCAACGGGTCCAGGTACCGTCCCTAGTCATTCCAGGCAGGGCGAGTAACAAGATACAATGAGAAAAATACTCCCCCTTTTTTGACATTTTGCCTTTCGGTGGTGAACCTTGTGCACACATCGTCCATCCAACGTCCGTCCCCTCAAGGTTCCCGATCACCATCACCTCTGCTTGTTTGCATGCCCACTGAACCTTGTGTCCGCGCAGCTGCATCCTCGCCGCACCTGCCAGTGCGCACGGCCGGGACGAACATCCGAGCCAGCGTCTGCTCCCCTTATCAGGGACCACGCTACATGCACGAGTTGGCTCGATAATCCTTTTTGACTAGCAAGCATATGAAAACCACCCGTACCCGTTATCGTCCTTCTAAACCACCACTTAATCTGACAAAGCGTCAATCGCCCTCGTAAATCCCAGTCTCTCCGCATATTCCAGCGGCGTCCGTCCTTGCGCGTCCGTCACCGTCCTATCCGCACCGAATCGCAACAACCACCTTATCCCTTCAACATCGTCCCTCATCACGCACCCATGCAACGCTGTCTTTCCCCGCAGAACTTGCGGTTCTGCATCTTCTCCATGCAGGCAGTTCACGTCCACAGGCGGTTCCCTGCTCTCGTCATCCCCATACGTCGTCAGCAACCCCAACGCCGTCTCGTAATCTTTCGACGCAATCATATCTAGAAACGCCCTTTCCCTCTTGCGTTGCGGGTGCGCTTCCATCTCCATCTCCTCGTCAAGGGCTTCTCCCAAATCGAACCCTCTACCACGGATCTCAAGGTTTTAGCCTTTGCTCATATCCTGCCTTTTTCGGACAACGGTCGGGACAACAGCGAGCGACTTACTCTGTGGTACCCCCTTCATTCCTCACAATCACGATCAACCTTCCTCCTTCGTCAACCGTCCCCTCCCCGCACAGCGGACACGCACCCCGTCTCGACTTGTCCCCTTCCTCCCACTCTGCGTAACACGTCCAGTGGAAGTGGTGAGAGCACCGAAGCTCGACGTCATCGAGATAGCTGGCGCCTGCAGGGTCCGTCGGGGCCACCACCAATCCCTGATCGCAGATGCAGCACCGCTCGTCGCTGAACAGCGATACGCCATGACTCGGACTTGTAGATAGCGACATTTCTTGTGACTAGGAACGTTTCTATAGCCGGGCGATTCATGTTCGGGCAGTTCACTTACCCAGATGTGCGCGCGTGAGAGGCACGTGTGTTGCGTTTAATTCGTCTCCCCCTTAAGGACTCGATGCACGTTTGAATGCTTCCGGTCAGCTGGTTGCTCTCGAGCGAGTTGGTGGCGGTAGCTTCGATATCCTCGTTGACTCCGGTCCAACGCCAAGCTGCCGAAGTAAAAGCAAACAAACACCAACTGCATTATATAATACGGCTGACGTCAGCCACTTGTTCATCTAATCGAACGACTCCACTGCTTCGGGCGATGGAAACGAACGATCACGAAACCCATTCCCTCGGATTTTAACGACGAAAGAGCGTCTCTTCTCCGTGGATTTGGTCTCCAAGCGACGATCGAGGGGCCAACATCTGCCGCTCCGTCGGTGCTTGCCCCTCGGACGAATACCTGCGGGCGTGCCGACCGTCCGGAGACTAGCCCGGAAATATCCAAGCTCCGTGGAACCCACCTTCCTGCTATCGGCTGAACGGGCTGTTTTGAATTGAAAGAATCGCTCCATGTAAATGATTTAGCACAGCTCAATCGTCTCACTCTCGCCGCCGCCGAAGTCCTTCTGTTGCGTGCTCCGGGCCGCCGTGCAAGGACAGAGTCATCGTGTCAATTAACCATCCTCGGCTAGAAGAACCCCAACCCCACTGCGGCATTCTAGTCTAGGGATTTGACTTTTTGGCAGAGCACCAACTCACACAGGGACGACCTCGCTTATGCCGTTTTCACAAATTACTTCCCCCCTGAACGTCCCGCTTACAAGGACTTGCAAGTCAGCGCACACCCACCGTACGATAGCTTAACACGTTGACCTTGCAGCCGCCCGTTTTGCTTTAGGAGTGTGCTGGACACCCGAGTCGGCCGCTTTGAACCCATTCGGTCCCGCAGAACACCTCAAAATGGGTTCTTCTGTCAAAAGAGGCCCTTCTAGAACGACGATCTCCATTAGAACGATCACCTGAGATATTCGAAGTGCCGACAAACATAGCCCTTAAGTTTGCTGTCTCGCCTGCCTCTCGCGTGGCATTCCTTCCCCCGGGAGTTTCGGTTGGCCTCGACATTGGTCGAGATCGAGGGGAGCGAAAGTGGCTGTACGAACCTCTTCTAATTGCTCGAGGCATCGAGGAATGCCACGTCGAATAGGCTGCCCGAATTTAGGTCTGACGCAGCAAAACATGATGACGATCGCGTTATCTAGTGGCGTCTCGAAGCAAGGTAATCCTGAGAAGAAATGCCTCAGAAATTGGTAACCCTCCCGGTAGAAGAGTTTCATGGCCTTGTGCAAGTACTCCATCACATCACATTCTTTTTTTTTTTTGTATGGTGTGATCGAGCTCTAGACGGGTACCCCACAAAGAACACTTTGACAACTGCAGAATTCACCAGAATCATCGGCCTTGGCAACCCGGCAATTGACGCGGCGAGCGCGAACCGCGACTCGCATAACACTTTTAGCTGCATTGCATACAATTTTGAGGAGATTTGCATGAGCAAGCGTACGCTGGGAAAGATCTTCCGAAGGCCAATCGAACAATGCGGCCACTTCACTTCGCCACAACCCATCCTGACTTTTTGATCGCCGCGTCCTTGTTCGCAGTGCACCCGGAAAGTTCCGGACAAACTCTGCGTACCTTGCAAGTCGGTACGTATAGATGGACTGCGGGGTTCGCATTCCCAGCGAGGCCTCACCGCGGAGCAATCACCCAATTCATGACCTTTTTAGCGACGTGCTGCACGAAAAAGTGCACCAGATCTCCTTATCAGGTTACGGCAACTGGCGAAAGTGGCGACAATTCTCCCGCAGCACGCCCCGCCCGCCCGCCTCGCGTTCTACTGGCCGGTCCAAGTTAACCGAGACGTAGATTCGATGCGGCATTAACCTCTCCACTCTCCCGTTCGATACGGATTTATTTATATTCGCGCGACTCGGAGATTGCCAGCAGTGCGTGCTTACGTCCCGCCCTTGCAGCTAGCATCCCAACCCCTGAAAGCTCATCAGAGCAGGACCAAGCCTCCCTTTTTTTCCGCGTCACAAGGTGCATCGAGATCGAAGGGTTGTTTATATCATGAGCGGCCACCCGGCGAGCTTCAGGCAAGCTGCTTGATAGACCGGTTGACTGGCTGACGCAACGTCCTTCCGGCATCAGATGCGACAGAAGACGCCTTGCATCGTCGCTTGTTCAGTTGAATGACCGGAATCTCGAAGAAAATTGAAACGTCGTCAAGGTAGCCGAATAGAAAGACAGCGTCGCTTTGAATCGGTCTTGCGTCTTCCGGCAGACAATCATCGACAACCTCGGATTCTCGTTTCGATCGCGTGCGCATCAAAATCAAGCTCCGAAACTCAGACGCGTTCCTCGCCGGCGACCCACTTGGCGCTGCAGAGCCACGGCATGATGATTGATGACCCACTCGGCACCGACGCCAAACGGCGAAGATGGATGCTTCGGCGATTCTCAAAGCGCTCTGTCACCGAGAACCGGCCAGCGCAGACGATGAAACAACGAGACGACGTCATGTCGGTGACACAACGAGGCCAGTTTAGTTTCAGTTCCAAGGTTTATGCTGAGCTGAAACAATGGATCGAGCGCTCCGAATGACGACTTGGCGACTTGATCGGGGTGCATCCCGCCAGCGATATTCACAACTGTTAGAATTCCGGGGGTGAATCGGCGAGCATTGCGTCAGAATGATGTGCTCGAGGATCTTTTTAAAAGCGGCCAAGGCTTTGGAGCATGATAGTTCGTAGGATGGGGATATTACGGTAGTAAGCGCCGAACAAGGTTCGAACATCGATGGATGACGCTGATGACGACGGGTGATGTCGGGGTGCGGCGACGTAGTCAAATCACCGATGGACAAAGAAGGCCGCCATATCCACAAAAATAATACATGGGAGAGTCTAGACGTTAGGCCAAGGTTGGTCGTATCAATCGGATCTCTTCGAAAGGAGAGACTGCGCGTCGTCGTGGCTTTCGCTAAGATCGTCCATCAGTGAACGTTTATTCCCGGTCGGGGCAGCTATTCGTGCCCTCGACGAGAAACGTGATGCATTACTTAACCAAAGGAAGGAAGGAGCGATGGGGGAGCTGATGATCGATGAGCGCGCAGAGTGGGACAAACAAGAATCATTGGACCGTCGGGGGCGTCTCCATTCGAATCGACCCAGTATTTATAGGCAAGTCATCCCAGACTACTCCCATTTCGTCCTCGTCTCCCTCTTTCTCCCCCCTCCCATATTTCATTGGTGAGTTCCAGTGGCTGTGGTGGACGGCGGTGGCGTTCCTCTCGCGGGTGACTGTGACGCTGATTCCCGTCTTGCACCCTGAAATGCCTTATTTTTTGGATTCCTCGCGTCGCGCCTCTCGGCCTTCGAATCTTCAACTCGTCCGCCTTTCCTGTCGCCCACCATGTCGCTCCAATTTATTCGCCGAATGGCTACCAACGCAAAGACCATGTCGTACGTGCCCTCCATTCCCATTCCCTGCTGTACCAGTTCAACTAAACGCGTTTGCTTCGCTGATCCAGTAACTGCTATGTCGGTCCACATTCGAACTCACATCTTTCTCGTCCAAAGCGACTCACTTGACCTTTTCATTACAGTTCGACATCAGCATCAATAAACAGCCCGCCGGGCGTATCGTCTTCAAGCTTTATGATGACGTAGTGCCAAAGACCACTCGCAACTTCCGCGAGCTTTGCACCGGTCAGAACGGTTTCGGATACGCGGGATCTGGCTTCCACCGTGTCATTCCCGATGTATGCACATCCTTGTTTCATGCATTTATATCTCGGAAATGCTAACGTTGATTCCAACAGTTCATGCTGCAAGGCGGGGACTTCACCAGGCACAACGGCACCGGTGGCAAGTCGATCTACGGCGAGAAGTTCGCAGGTACGCTCGAACACTGAGTCTTAATTCCCGTATAATCACGAATTCACCCTCATTGCTTTCCCTAGACGAGAACTTCAAGCTCAAGCACACCAAGCCTGGTCTCTTATCCATGGCCAACGCCGGTCCCAACACTAACGGCTCCCAATTCTTCATCACCACCGTCGTCACGTCGTGGCTCGATGGCAAGCACGTAGTGTTCGGAGAGGTAGTAGAGGGTTATGAAGAGGTCGTCAAGCGGGTAGAGGCGCAAGGCACCTCATCTGGCAAACCCAAAGCTACCATCACCATCACCGCCAGTGGTGTTGTTGAGTAGTTGCGCTTGTTTCTTACCCTTTCTCTGCGTTGCTATTGTGGACTTAGTGTGTAAATGAACAGAGCACTGTCTCGTGGCTAGAGCGGATGCACAAGGACGTGGGCCGAACTCAACGACCAACGGTAGATTTCAACGGTCTATATGATGGCACCAATGGAGTGATATGAGTGGTGAACAAACAGTCCAAGGAGTCTTTCAACCATCTATCCGCCTTCAACCTGTTGATGACGTCTCGCTCTCGGATCCCTCCGAGTCCGCGCTCCCTTCGTTCGATTGATATCCCGTCGCCGGCAGCTCCGGCATCCCTGGAAGCGGCGCTAAAGGCAGAACGAGTCGAAATGCGTCCTTTCCAGTCATGTAAAAGCGGTATAGCCGCTTATCCCGCATGAACCCTAACGAGGCGTATAACGAGAGTGCGGCGTAATTGTCGAATTCGGTTTCCAGTGTGACCTGAAAAACATGCCCAGATATGTTCGGCATTTTGAACCGCTGAACACCGCAGATCGACCCACCTCTTCCGCGCCGTTCAGTAGCATCGACTGGACTGACCTCCTGACCAGTTCAGAACCTAGAAATAGACAAAGACCTCTTTTTTATGAGCACGACGATACGGCGATGATCGACTAACTCACCGATCCCTCGTTTTCGAAACCTCTTATCGACGCTCAGCATTGCAATATACCCCCTGTTGACGCCGCTCTTGTGGATTTCTTGTTTCGAGACGATCACTCCGACAGGTTTTGTTGAATGGTCTGTATACGCCTGTTTCCAAGAACTTGAGGTGCACGCCGGGCCATTTAGTAACTCAGCCGCTTACGATGTACGCGAGATGGGGCCTGTGATCTCAAGATCTGTGAGAACTCAGCCGTCTCACATCAGCAAGACTTGACGATGACGCACCATTGATTCAGGAAATACCGGTACGTGTAGATAACATACGGTTCACTTAATTCGCTCTGGACCAGCTCCATTATGTCAGGGAGGTCGTCCTCGGTAGTATATTGCCTGTAGAGGATCTGGTCTGCGTAGTCCGCCATAGAGTCTCGACAATGTCGTAAGGGCAAGGGGCAGAGGTGTGATGAGTCTAGGTCTAAGAACCGGCGACGAGCGAAATCTGAAGGCCTTAAATACGTTCTGACGGAGGTTGGGAATCAAGCGAGCTGTCGGAGCACGTCGAGGCGAGATGGTGGTGAACGTCTCAGATCAGGAGGTCTCAGTTTCGCGCTCAGATGATTCATAGTCCAGAAGATTCCCAGCGGAACGTCTTCGGAGGAGAGCGTCTGTCACACCTCTTTAAGCGGCCCGGTGGATTGAGCCCAGAGTAAGGATCACTTTCATGGTATCGTTGGAGGTGGTCGGCGATGGTCGGGTTGAGGGGGCTTCCAAGTCGGGCGTGGTCGGCGCTAACGGATCCACGGGGTCGCAGATGATTTCAAACCAGGAGATCCAATTTCTACCAGAATAGCAGCATGAGGGATACAAAGTATATACAGAAACTAGTCAATCTCCATTTTCCCTTCGTCTCGAACATTTCGTCTTGGGATCATGAAATCATGGAATGGGTCAACGGAAATCGAGTACTGGCCGTGGCTCTTCCCTTTCAACTCTGCCAAAATCCTGAAAGCAACGACAAACGCGTATTCAAGACTCCCCTTCTTCCTGCCGTATGATGCTGCAGAGCGCTGGCCTAGCTCGTGTGCGTGATGGTACGCGAAGGACCCCATTACTCTCCGAGCCTCGTCCTCGCTGAAATACACAAGTCGATCGATACCCTCGAATCCGTTCCAAAAATCTTCTGTAATTTCTCTCTTCTTTTGCACCTGGGTCTTTTTGGGAAGCGAGAAGAAGTCGGACACATCCGATACTGCCGAATCTTGAGATGTCGAGGAGCCCGTTCGAGAAAGCTGATTGCCGACCTGGGAGGAACGCGAGGCACTCTTCTCTGTATACATCTTGCCCCATGCCTTTCTGTTCACCTGCACAAACTTTTTGAGGCGCTCCAACTCTTGCCGCATACCCTCCTGCCCAAGGTTGCTCAACCGCCTTGCACGCCTGTCGGCTTGATCCATCGGTGCAATAAGTGCAGGGTCGCAATCTGTCTCGGCGTCGATATCGAGCTGGTCAATGAGTTCCAGATAGCGCTTCTCTTGTTCCTGAGCAAAGGGGTTCAAGTCATCTAAGACGAAGCGTCCTAGGTGCGGAGGTCTTCGTGGTTCCTTCTTCCGTCCCTCATCTCCAGGTTTGCGCATGCAAGCCGGTTGGTGCCATTGCCTGAAGTGACTTGCGTCATTCTCCGATACCCTTTTCATGACATGGGTGCCCGACTTCTCAGCGTCCAGTTCGTTGGAGAACCTTGACAGGAGCCGTTTAGATGGCGACTTGCGTGATATGAATAGGTACTCACATGTAACTGAGATAATGTGTCTCGTCCGAGTCGTAGCCTGAGTGAAAGAAAAGCGACTCTGAGTATGGAGACGCACATGATAGACGGGTAGTCGTACCGTAGATATATGTCGCAATGTCCGTAAGGGTCGAATAACGTCCATAGAGTTTCTCCCTCGCGACGGGTTCCATCAAGATCATCTGGAACTCACGGACTTGCTCTGCCTCCGTTAAAGAAGGCAAGGCTTCTACCACTTCATGAGCACGAGATGCCACCGTCTCAAGGTAGGTGTTGAATCCCTCCGGCGGGTCGGCGAACTTCAAGCTGGAGTTCTTGAACGTTGTTACCAGTCGGGGCTCGGTGATCATATGTATTGTATCGCCGTCATAGTCGCCACCAGCGAGGATTGAAGCTCCAGACCTCTCCCCAAGAGTGGAGAAGAGGAGTACATCTGTGAAATTCCGAAGCTCTGGATAATCGACAGCCCTGACAAGGCGACCGTCGCTCGGCGTACGGATCGGGTAGCGGAATATCTGGAGTGGAGGATGTCAGAGGGTGAATGATGACAAGATGTCGGCAATAGCTTTACAATCATGTCGCCGCGCACAATCCCATCAGCCATGACCGGATCGTCAACTAACCCACATTGCTGAGACGATCGGAAGAACACTTCTCCAGGTTTTAGGGTGCCTGAAAAGTCTGGAGGAAGCGGAAATCAGTCACATCACGCGCACGTCAACCGATCTACGTACCGGGAGCTGCAAATGCTTCTCCTGAGCGCTTGACCGGAATATGGCAGCCTTGGATCATACGTTTCACTTCTATCTTGAGGTACGATTTCATGAGGGAAGCGAGATAACCGCACTTTGACGGGGTAAATCCCACTTGGAAGAGTTCAATAATCTGTTCAGCCAGTTCGGTAGGCCAGCCTGAATTTGGGTCGGGGCCGCTGTTTGACGCGTCAAGATCGACTGGTGAGCCAAACACCTCGGATGTCCACGACGATTCGTCCGTTTCTTCCGTGTCACGAAAGTTGCCAAAGATCCTCTCAAAGATCTTGGCATAGCGCCCCTTCCGGATATGACTGACACCGCCTTTGTTGAAGACAAGGTCCCACATGCTAACCGCATCATCCGACTTCCACTCTTCAAAAAGATGGTCAATGACCTCTTTCAAGCTCTCCTGTAGGAGTTCCGAGAAGACGCCATTCGGGACACCGTTATGGGCGAAATTCGTGATGGGCTGAGCAGAGAGTCGAGCCGGTGTTTTCACCTGACCAACGCGTAACAGATCAAAGATTCGCCTTGAAGGATCTTCATCAAGTTGCTCGGTTGTATACCGAATCTTGACTTGGGACGACGTTATCCATATATGTGGGACATCCTCGTGATCGTTGTCGTCAAGAATCCATAGGCCTTTGGCACCTGCGATGCGGCCTTGCAAAGCTGTTGGCATGCTTTGGAGACCTTTGTGCTTCTGTATTAACCTCAACGCCGCACGGTTCATGCGACCGCACCCATCGGTCATAATGTGTTTGCTGGCAGGAGATCCTGCGCGGGGATCGTGGGCGAGTGAAACTGTATGGGAGACGTCAGAGCAATAGAAGGCGATAGAACATCGAGAACGTACTAATATCCGGAATAAAGTGCATGTTGACCGTATTGAAGAGGAGCATCGGCTGCGAAGTGGACAGACCGAGAGTGAATCGTGCACTCCATTTGCTAATGATCTGGAAAGAGTTTTGATTAATAGCCCGGAGGATAGTTGCGTCACTGTTGACCTACTTGGTGAGCATTTTGTTCGAGCGGATTAAACCAATCCAGGAACTGAAGAAACGATAGTCTTCTTGAGTCGCCTACTTCTGGCCTGGCCACCCTGCCGACATTTTCGTCTGTTTCCACGAGCCGTATTGTTCCATCGTGTGTGGAGAAGGCTCGGAAGATACGCCCGTGGAGCAAGTGAGGTTTGAGGAGCTCTTCTTGCAAGGAGTCTCTCTCAGCCTGTGTTCGGAGTTCGGGAACTTTGAGCTGAATAAATCGTCGCGAACCGAACTTTCGCGTGAATCGACAGGACTTTCCCCGCATCTCCTGCGGATGCAACTGGATCTCCCAGCGTATTTTCGGAGAAGGAGTCGCCCCGCTACACATAGATTTCGGGCGGGTCGTATCCACACCCAAATTCTTCATGACGGCTCGTTGCTCGACTCGGCCTCCCCACCAACCCCCCATGTCCAGACCGGTATCACCATCGGACGGTGCACAAAGACCAAGCGTTTCAAGTGTTCCCTTGTCTAACGCTGCTTCCTCGCGGTCCAGCTCGTAATATGGATTTCGACCTTGAACGAGAAGGCTAGAACTCCGTCGGCGCGAGCCAGGGAACAGGACACTGGAGACTTTAGGCCCTACGACGGAGTTGGTCCCGGAGAGCGCTTGAACCTTCTGTTCGGTAAGGTTTTTCCACTCCAAGGCTCCTTTGGAGACCAATACGGCGATCTGCCATTGTGCGGACCACGGTACACCATACTTGTCAAACCAGCGAACATGCTTGTCTGAATGGGCGATGACCGAGCAATGAGCAGAGGAAACCTCTGCCAGAGGTACGAAAAGAGTTAAAGATTGACCTAGAGGGTTCAATTAAGGAATGCGGACGAACCTTTCAATGAAGGGGGCGTGCGGCTTCGAGAGGAAGTGGTGTCGACCCAAATGGGAATGAACCGATACCGAGGTACAACGTTTTGCAAAATCGGCGAATGGGCAGACTCGGCGCTTCCCGTTGTAGCACCACTTGCATCTGTAACAGCGGAAGAGGACGAGGCGAAACTGGCATCGTTCGCTTCGTCGGGTTCTGTATCAGTCAATGACATTGCATCGTCTTCGTCCACAGGCTCTAGAACTTATGAAGTGTCAGTAAGAATGGTTTCTCAGAGGGCGAAGGAACGCACTGCTCTCCACTTGAAGCAGAAGAACCCGACGGTGGGGACTCAGTCTCACTTTCCTTCCTGGTAATAGGCGTGCTCACCTTGTCCTTGTTCGGATTGTTGCACTAAATGGTTGAGATTAGTTTCAGTGAAGACACATAACATTTCGTGACACCTACGTCGGGCCAAGGCTGGAATGGATAGCTGTGACATTGCCGCTTCGAGCGCGGGTTCAACGAAGGAATCATCGTCATCCTCGGCCTGGGTTTCACCATTCTTTTTAAATCAGCACAGACCAGCGGGTAGCTCAACAGGAGCTCACTCGTGTCCGGGGCTCCGGTGATTGGCGTGGTTCGTCAGTGTCATCGTGACTGGACTCTGCCGAGCGCCAGGAACCTGCGTCGGACGAGGAGTCGGAGTCGGAACCTGGATCGACTTGCATGCTAGCTGCACCGTGGTCTTCGTCGGGGGAAGGAGTCCATTTCAACCTCAACTGACTCGGTCTGAATGTAGATGATGAAGATGCCGCGGTTGAACCTCCATCGTTGAAAATGTTCATTGGGTATTTCGGTCTCGTGTCGTTGGGTTCTACAAGCCGAACCGCACAAAGCCGGTTAGCGTGGAGTGAAGTGGGCGCAGGAGCTACTTACGATCTTTAACTGGAGCACTCATGATTTACAAGGGCAAAAAAAGGAGTATATACGAGAGGGTAGAGGGGTTGAACCAAGCGTTGGGAAGTTGAAGGAGCTGGTTGACGCAGGTGTGTTGGAAAGAAAAGTCAAGAAAACGAATGCCCGAGCAGCGACAGGGGAATATCTGTGCCACTAGTAGCGTGTGTGAAACCGTAGCGAGAGGACCCAACGGTGGCTCAAGTAGGCAGGGTAAGGATCGAAGGACGGGAAAGTTCAACAGCACGCGTTGTTTGTTCCCATTGACCTTCCGTTTATGGCAATCCCATCAATCCCACTCGGCGCTCTCACCAGCAGGGGCAGCTTTCTACTCCTCGGCATCTTTCACTCAGAGAACATCATAGTCAAGATGCCACAGGAGAGTTTTGGCTTCAAGTCTGACTTGAGCTTCATCTCGCTTCTCAGAATCGGTTCCCGGACCACCAAAGCCACACTCTCGGTGTGCTGGATGCCGTTCGAACGCGCCATTTTATCTGTTTTTAGAGTTACCCGAACGTTTCCGTAGGGACTCACAAGCTTCCTCGAGATCCGCTTATCATCGAAGGGCTCAGCTCCTGATCACCTTGATGGATTCGGACATCTCCGAGGCGCTCACGAACTTCGAAGGATGATTTCCTTCGCCCGTTCACCATTCCAGGAATTTCTCATCGATACGAAGCTAAAGGCCACGCGGGACGAATGCTGAGATCGCCGCTAAGCTAGGATAATTAACCGGCCATGTCGCCGAGTAAGGTCTGGATGCAACAATGAACGGGGGCACGGAGCACTCGTCACTCGGTGTTCGGGAAAGTCCCGTTTATCTATCCATTCCTCTACATCCCACAGAACTCCTGACCCACGCCTGATGATGTGTTGGTGGATTCTTCCCAAGCAGGGCATCCGAACTCTGCAGAGCCTCAGAGATACGAAGACATCTGGGGATCGGGGCAGATCACGGCGCGTAAATGGATCCGTGAACCCTTCCAAGAGCTAAATAAGTAAAGTTCGAGTCTACCATGCCGCTTATGCCAGAGGCGGGAAACGAAGAAGATATTTCTGCCTTTCACTTGAAATTAGGCTCCATGGTCGGGTTGAAGACTGGCAACGGGTGTGCCTCCGTGTTGAACACGATATCTAGAGGGTGGTTCTTAGGGTCTCGACGCTGCTGCATAAGCACCGTATCAACCCACCTGTGAGAGGTAAAACGTTGCCGTCCGAAAAGAGGAGATACAGGTACTTGAGGGTTTCGCTCTTTATGAAGTGTTAATGAGCCGCACCAAGAAACTACTTTAGTCGATCTCACCATCATGAAAGTTTCCATTCGATCATCCAACTCCACTTCCCCTTCTGGGTCATCGACGTGTACGACCCCCGAGTATCCACCGGTAGGCACCTTGCAGTGCTTTTCAATGGCCTGGAAAATCTGCCATCCCCAGTTCCGATACTTTTGATCTCCAGAGAGACGGTAGGCAATAAAGAGGGATTCCACAGTCTCAGGCCTGTTGAAAGAGATACGTGAGCGTCATGTCTTATATTAGATAAAGAAACAGGAACAATATTACCTGAGAATATATCGTGCGTCGAGTGGTGGCTTGTGACCTCTGACGGGTGATTTTATTGAATATTTAAGTACACGCTCTCCTGCGGTATGGTTTTCCCCCTCACTTTAATCCCTTGATATACCAATCCGAAGGAGCGTTTTGTACGACCCATTCGGGGTCATTCGGTGTTCGGAACATTGCAATCTCAGGGGATAAGCCCCTGTTCGCAACCAGGGTATCAACATCTAGGCACGTGATGGAAGGTTATCAGGAGAATACGCACGTCTTAGTGTTGTGGGTTGCCATGCAAGTTTTGATGAGTTCCTCTCCCAACTTCCAGTTCGCTTTATCACTGTCGCTGAATTGGCGGCGGTCGAGTTGGTTGCCACCGTCTGTGGCGCCAAGCATGAGGGAACCTCCCAGGAAGCAAACCAAATGATCCTGTTTGGGGACTCGTCTCCAATCCCTAAGCAACATGAAGACATTGTCAGCCGGGCCGCATGTGCGTCCTTCAAGCGATCATTCAAGACGCACGCGTTTTCTTCATGACCCGCGTCACGCCCACGGAGAGGTTGAAGTTCGGATGTAAATACCAAACGACCCGAAGGTGTTGTCTGAATGAGATTCTCTTGTATCCCAGCCATTGCTGAGTCGTACATCTGCGGGCGAGTAACGTTGCGTTTAGATGTTGATATGAAGTTCACCCACTTACGTCTTTGAACGCCGGCTCAGTGCGACCAGTTTGTAGGTATTGCTTCCTACAGAGTAGGTGAAGCGTCAAGTCTCGTCCGTCGAAGCGTCCTAGAATACTTACAGGAGATACTCGTAAAACGAATCTCCACGCGATCCAAGTCGGATGTCAGATAGAACGAAGTGTCCGTGACGATATCTGAAATTTTGCCTTATTAGTAAGTCAATTTGGCAGAAACAGCAGGAGGTCGACGGACGAGAGAAAAACAGGCGCCAAGGGTGTCTTTAAGGAATTCCTGATCAAGTGCATAACCTAGAGACGTTGAGCAAGAGATGAGTGTTGGATACTTTCCAACTGATGTTGGTGTGATGAACACGAGCCTTCTCTCCCGTCTTCCAGTAAACCTCATCTCCCGTTAGCTCACTGAGATATCTCAGTTCGAGTTGAAGAGTGGACACTTCCGCAGTGCTGACCAGCCCGGGGTTATCAGGGTCGGGTATCCCTTCCCTTGTTGCTAGGTTGACCATGGGCAACGGCAGTCCAGAAGGTGTCTCGAAGGCCGATAGGAGCCGGTCACCCAGGTCGACAGCCTTCTCCAGGAAGATGGGATCTGGCTCGCCAGTATGTGAGCGGAATGAAGATAGGTGGTAGGCGGATAGGAGACCACCAAGAATACGTATCGTCGTCTAGGACATAGGGTGAATTGGTTAGTTTTTTCCCTGGTGCTGTTGCTTTAGTGCACTCACTTCGAACGTGCTGTGCTTTCCCTCTCTTTCGAACGATAACTCTGTTGCTATCCAGTTTCTCGCTCGCTCGTATTCTTCATCGAGACCCATGATCATCATCGAGTCGATTGAATCGACGATCATGTAGCCAATTCCCCCACTGTGACTGAGGTTGGAGCCCTTCTGACTGAGGGGATGGTACTCGTCATGCCCAAAAGCATCCCTTTCGTACGCGTGCCAGGCATACTACAGAGCTATGTTAGACGAAATCTCAGCCCCAGTATGTCTCACAGACTTGCCTTGAACGCCTCCACCACTTGCTTTTGTTTTGGGACATCCGCCACGATCGCCTTTGGCGTGAATCCCGAGACGAGACCCGAGGGCCCAGCTTGATTGGCTCCCAAAAAGGCTGATAGTAAGTCTGGTGCCTGTTATTAGACGTCAGGAAGGAAGACGCTGGATTTGTTTGTTTGCTGAACGCACGAGATAGGCGACGCCGACGCAGAGGAAAGGGAGGCTGTACAACAGCAGAGCTCTTAACGCTCGACTTGGCTCAGCGGACGATATCTTATGCGTATTCTTCAATGTCAGTAGATACGAAGCACGTTGACGCCGGAGAGGCTTACTGGCTCTTCCGCAGGCTCAACGATCGATTCCTCAGCGGGCTTCTCTGGCTCCTCAGATTTTGGTTTTTGCACCTGCTGAAGCCGCTTTTTGGCCATATTCGAGTCTAAGGGGAGGCGTATGTCTTTTGTAATTCGTTTGTGTAGTAGCGAAAATGCGCTAGGATACGTAGAAAAGTTGGTGAACGCGGAAAACAGGCACGCGGTCGTTCTGAGACGGGGCCGTGGGAGGGACGGTGACTTGTGTCCGGCAACGATCCCTTCCGTCTTGCTTGGCATGCACCGAGTTCTACGCTTCCTTGTATATACTCCTTTGTTCAACTAGGGTTCAATCAAAGATATAAAAAACGGCACGGCACATCGACGTGAAGACAATCATCAAGGAAGAGCTGGAATGTGAGGTTTTGTGAATGTGGAACATTCAGTGGCGAGCAGACTAAATTACAGTGACATCGCTAAACCCCCTGGGCCAAGGACGAGGTTCAATACATTATCTACATATCCCAGTGAAGGGCTTGTTCGTTCGCAACGCCGACGACGATCTATGGCTGTCCACCCAACATCCTGCTGATCTGTCGGGTACTTAGAAGGCTAGCATATGCTTATCTTGCATCTAAAGGGGGTAGATCAGTATCGGTCGAAGATTAGTAAAGTGAAACAACTCTGACCCATGGCTCGTCTACACCTGACCGGTATGCTGGAGCTGGTCGCTCCCAGCATACGAGTTCTGACGCCGCATTCTCAGTATCCTCTGCTGGCAAGGGCACCAGAATTCCCATTTCGTAGTTTGCCACCTGGAACGTCGCATGAATTTACGATCCTCCCTCGATCGATGAGAAACGTGCTCACATTCATTACCGGCGATTCCGTAGAGCCGCTGAGGTTGCCCCAAGCCGACGGAGTGCTATGCGGGTGAGGCCACTCGGTTAGATCAGCCTCCAAATTCTTAACATTTGCTGAAATGTTGCGCACAAGTTATGGGAACTGAATGGTGGTGCAGCGTTAGCGAAGGCTGTTCTCAAGCACTTGCAGTCCAGGTCGCGCTCACCCAATATAGCACCAGCCACCGAATGCGGAAGCCGAGCTACTGCTCCGTGCCGCTTTTTTAGAAGACGCTGGTAAGGTGTTCTTGCTCTTTTCAACGAAGATCCCGAGTACCATCTGCAGCGGTCGTTCGCGTGAGGACCGGGCCTAGAGCAGGTCTCGGTGGGTAACCCACTTTTGAATGCATGAGAACGCCGCCTCTTTTTGATTTGGAGTCATGGAAAAGCTGTTTTGGGAAAGTCTTGGCTTCCCATTGCTTCTCTGCATCCATCCCAAAATAGCTATTGAGAGCCTGGCAGGGAAACCGCTCAGCAGAACGCACCTCTGCAAAACATGGTACCTCCCCCAGGTCTCTTGAGTACGCTATTGTCCACGGTACGTAGTGAGGGGAAGAGTATTTTGAGTCTTGACGGGGAGGGAACAGGAATTTTGCCCTTTGGTTGCTGCTTCTTCCAGGAAAACCAACGCGAAAGCGACTGGCCTTTAGCAGAGGAAATAAATTCATTGAGCCATGTTGCCGAGTACGTTCCTATGGATGAGCCCTAAGGTGTGGTTTATGTGAGTTTACGTGGTACCGATGTTGTAGCGATATAAAACCCTACCTGACACTCCAAAGCGAGCTCCTTCTCCTCCGGACAAATTGCCCCCATTTCCCGAATTGCGTTGGCCAAATTGATATGTCCAGATTTCGCCACCTCCAGCACCCCTTCATATTTGCCAGCCATGCTGACGACGAGTCTGACAGTGACCTTGGACCAGTCCCACCGACTGCGGAGTTCCGTGATTGATCGTAGAGGAAGGTGCGGGTGATCGCCTTTGAGGTGAGATTGAAGCGCTGGGGCAAAGTTCAGCTTTGACAGAACATGTTGAAATTGCGCCGGGAAGTCGTCTGCTTTTGGGTCGTGTTCGATAGGCTTTACTCGAAGGGGGATGTCCTGAACCCAAGCAGTCTGAAAACATGGATGCTTAGTCATCGCTACCCGAACTTGCGGGGTGATTTCAAGCCGAGCTTACGTTTTCGATGTCTCTCCAATCGTAGTCGACAAAGTTCGCAGTGGAGATCATAATTCGCAACCGCCCCGTTGAGTAGAACACGAGCATGAACTTCATATGCATGCAACCCCGCCCATTCGGTAAAAATGGTGTGGCTTTGACCCAGTTTGGAAGGATGTTATGCACCGTCGCGTTGCCATTTTCGCCAGGCTGCCCAATGAAAATGACAGGTACGTTTTCGGGAAAGACTCGCAGTATCCAGTCGATATCATTGCAGTAAGAGGCAAAAATGATTAGCTTGATCTGGTCGTGCTGTGGTCGTAGCTGTCAGTTAGAGGCAGGCCGACAGGGGGAAAGCGGCCTTACCCTTTGGCCGAGGATTTCGGACAACCGCCAGACAGGTTTGGTGTCCTTGCTGGGCAGAACGTGGCGGTTTGCCGTTTGCCGTATCTCCCCTTCCCAGAACAGGGGTTCGCTACTTGACGTGACAGGTTGTTTCTGCGTGGAAGTGTACGACGGCGCGACGCTTGATCCACCGCCGTCCACTTTGGCCTTCTTGGCTGGAGGAGGACCATCCTCCTCTTCTTCTTCGCTCTCTGTCTCTTCGGGCTGCTGTACCTGAGGACGCAGACGTTTCTGGCGGGCCAGCCGCTCCCTCTCCATCTTGGCCCGATCAGCTAGGAAGGCACTGACGGCGCTGTTAGGTTTTGGTGCAGTTTGGGTGGCTGTGGGAGGGGCGCTCTTCTCAAGGCTAGCAGTTGACGAAGTAGACGATATCGACAATGACCGCTCCCTCGTAGAGTGCTTGCTAGATGACTGGAGTTGAGAGGTGCGTTTGGTGCTGGATGATGCCGCCGCGGGCTTTTCGAGATGTGTTGAGGACTGACGGTCCTTGACAACCTGATAGTTTCGCTTAGGCGCGTGACTTGGGGTCTTGTGGTGCGACAGCTTCGCTTGACGGGGTGGTTGTTCAATTTCCTCTGGTTCCGAGTCGGTCAACACGATGTGTTCCGCTTGCTTCTCCTTTTGCCTTTGGAGTCGCCTCTGTCGTTCTTCTTCCTCCTGACGACTCATCTCAAGTGCACTGTGTAATTCAACTTAGACCTGACACAGACGTGCAGAGTGTTCAGTCTTACAGTTGTAGCTCGGCATCTTCATCCATTTCGATCGAGGTGGTTTGGCGCGCGAGGCAAGTTTCTAATCGAACAAGATTGAAGGAGAAAGGAGTCTACGACCGGAGTTAAAGCTCCTTTAAGCAAGTCGTTCGCTGAGGGAGAGCGGTTGAGGGGGCAAAGGCAAGGTGGGGACGGGGTGGTGGTGGTGGTAAAGGAGGGAATTAGGATTTGTTTGCCTCTCACATTCACGGTGTTGT
Source organism: Tulasnella sp. UAMH 9824 (assembly GCA_019633595.1). Lineage (NCBI taxonomy): Eukaryota > Fungi > Basidiomycota > Agaricomycetes > Cantharellales > Tulasnellaceae > Tulasnella > Tulasnella sp. UAMH 9824. The sequence goes on from WSUI01000028.1 coordinate 60,833, forward strand.
GACGAAGAAAACATGGACAATGCCGAACGCGATAAACCTCGCAGGATGATGTAGCATGAGATTCCGGTATAATAAATGTGGACTAGACCATGGTGCGACGTTGTCCGTTCAGAAAACTTAGCCGACGCTTCAACCTGCAGTGCGCAGGCCAGCGCTGCATTGCGCCGACCTAGCTCCAACCGCGAGAAATATCTACACAAGTAGGGCCTGCGCGTCGCAGCCCAGATCACAACCACCAGCTATTAAGTCATGGATAATAACGAACAGAGCTTCAGAGCAAACCTTTCCCAATTCCGCTGGGCGCGAGGTCAAACAGACGCATCCCAACAGCAACCAGCTGCTAGCGCCAACCCATTCTCTCGAATCTACAGTTCTGTCTCGGGCTACGTCCCTCTTCGTAGCAACGAGCACACAAATGAGGAAGAAGCCTACTTCGCGTTGAGCAGATGGGAAAGGTACCAAATCAACTATCTGCTATAGCGATTTGTATTTATCTGACGTCTCTGGCTTTCAGACTGCTCGGCTTTCTCGCTTGTTTGCTAGGCGCCGCTGTGTGCTTCTTCGTCGCATTTATGACGTTGCCTTTACTGGCGCTACGGCCGGGAAAGTTTGCGTTGGCATTCAGGTAAGCAAGGTCAGCTGGATTCATGCTCACTCCGTGCCTACTCAGCTCGATTTGTCGCTAGTCTTGGGAGCTTGCTTGTCATGTTTGGGTGGGTTACGCACTGACGCTATCATGACCTTCATCTGCTAACGCAGCACACCCGCAGTTTCGCAGTATTATCAGGGCCAATAAACCACTTGAAGCACCTTGCTGCGCCGGAAAGACTTCCTTTCTCTGCAGCATACATCGGGAGCTTGGTCGCCACCTTGTATTTCAGTGTCGTTGTGCGTACGCAGCCACTTCTTCTCATGAATGAAGTCTGACCCAGGTTCGTTAGCAACAATCGTACCTCGGATCGATAATAGGTGCCATAGTACAGGTTAGTCTTCGACTACGCGCCCTTTCTTTTACTGACGAAAGCCAGTGTAGATCATCGCCCTCATCACCTACATCGCCGCATATTTCCCTGGCGGCACTCAAACCATCCGCTTCGGTGGTCAAATGCTTCTCCGAGGCGCCGGAAGTTCACTTCCATGGTGAACCTACTTTGATCGGCTCCTCGCTGTGTACGATATATCGCGGTGTAATTTACATTTCATGCATCCAACAACACCAGCTACAGACACTCAACCGTAAGTAACGAACGACAGCGACACAACGCGAAAACATATTCCAAATCAACATGCAAAACATAGGGTTTGTAGTGAGAACGGTTCAATGGTAAAACAGAAATGTGGAGTTTCGGCAAAAAAAAAAACGAACGAACGGATTCGAGACAAAGTTACCGCCTATCGTCGGTTCGACGAAGGCTTCTTCCCTGGCGACCTGTTTCCTCCCGTCTGAGAGGGCAAGCCGCTGAATGTCCATGTTGCTCCAGGGCTGATGGGGTCGGACTGTGGCCTGGCCCATTGGGTACCCCCGCCGGGTTTTGTCGCGACAATAGACGGTTTGGAGCCCCAAGCACCTGCTGGGGCACTAGAGGTCGTCCGAATAGCTGGCCCACTGGAACCCCATGGTGTATTTGTCGGCACCGATACCCACTTGGTTTTAGGCGGTGACGCCGGTTTGGGATTGGTTGCTGGTGGGGAGGAGCTCGGCGGAGATGGCTGCTTTGGTTTGCTGCCCCACATGGGTCTGGCTGGGGCAAAAGGCACAGCATGGAATCCGGTCACTCGAGGTGGCTAGACAATAGAGACATTCTGTTTGTTAGATGTGAAGGAGTGCGGGTCAGCTCGGACTTACCTCTGGGGCCTTTGGCTTAGGAGGGGATACTGGCCTCGGTAATCCTCTCGAGCCAGGCATATCGCCGATCTTTTCTCTCACATCCGAATAATAAACCCAATGGGACCCATGCTGCTCATCCGTATCGGAGTTGCTGCCGGAGTCGGACTTGCCCTCCTCACTCCCATCGTCATCTTCTTCCACAAACTCATCATCCAAGTCGATTGTCTTCCCCCAGGTCCGAGAAAGACGACCCACTAACGTGTTCCTTGCGATGCGGCGCGCAAACTCGCGCTTTGTGACGATGACCATGCCCTTTTTAGCCCGAGTGAGCATCACATTGATACGGTTGTGAAGGTCTAAGAACCCTGTCCTGGATGTTCGGACACAGGAAATTAGGACATAGTCCTCCTCATTGCCTGAAATTGGGCGGAGATGACTAATCAGCAGGATGGATGGGAAAGTCGTATTCTAACTGGCTGACCTTGGAATGAGTCGACATTGAAGCACCTGCCCTTCCCAGGGAGCCCTTCATTATCCAGCAGTTTCTCAATGTGCTTCCGTTGAGAGTCATATGGAGTGATAACGACAAAAGGAAGGTCCTGATAATAGTTGCGCACTAATTGCAGGATTGTGTTCGCTTCTTCCTCATTCTGCAGAACCCCAGGGTGTGCAAGAAGCATGAGGTGAATGCACCCATATTCCAATCAGATTTTGCTCACCACCCAGCTAGTATTGGCTTCCTTCTCATCTCCAACTGCCACATCAACAAACTTGATACAGTCAAAACCCGGTACTCCGTGCCCCGTCCATGAACGAAGCTCTCGTGCATACATAACCACGGACACGAAGTTGCCGATTTCCGTCGGCATCCGGTCTGCAAGACAGTTATGAGCCACTTTGAAAGTCGTTAGATGCAGGATATGTCATACATTGTGTATCCAGCATCAGAGATGCCTCCTTGACATGGGGGATATCGTAGATGCTCTTGAGCCCTTGAATTTGCTCGCGTTGGTGCGGTGGGACTGTGATTGCGGTTAGTTGAATCAATGACTCTCATGAAATCTGAGTGACAATCATGATGCTTACGCTGCCGAGGATCTCCAAACCAGCAAACCTTTTCAAGAGATGCTCGGAACTTGTAAAACAAAGCCTGATAGAGTAGGATTAAAGCGCCATTGCTCTCACTCCATTAAATGTTCCGGCTTACCAAGTAATCGCCGACGAAAATCTGGGAGGCCTCGTCCACTACTAGCCTTTCCAGAGGAATCGTACGGAAGAGACCAAACTTCTCGAGAGCCGGGCTGAACAGCATACCAATCGTGCATAGGACGAACTTCATCTGCCTCATTTGCTTCCTCAGGGTAGACCTGAATTGGCTTGAGCGGATCATATAATCTTTACACTCGTTGTACTGCGATTCGTGCCTATCGAAGAGAATATTCAATTTCAGCTTTACATTCTCCCGCCCAAATGATAGAAAAATCGCAGACTTACCATTCCTCGTAGAACTCGTCGCTAACAAGAAGCCTGAAATCCGTGATTTCTTCCGTAATAAGCTTTTCGGCGATGTTTTTGACGCCGACGTTTGTCTGAGCTACGAGGTAGGCCGTTTTGCCTTGTTTCCACCACACTTTGACGACTTCAGCGATGGTTCGGGTCTTCCCTGTTCCCGGACTAGAAGCTTAGTTTCAGTATCAGGAATCGTCGAAAGAGGGTGGTTACTTACGGCCCATGGACCAGTGCAAAGCTATTGTCAGAAAGCATCGCGCGCGCGACGTTTGCCTGTGAGGGGTTGAGCGAGGTACCGGCAACCGGGTCGTTCTCCGGGTCCTTTGTCCAGTTGTCCAAGTTTGCTTTGACTGCCTGGAGGTCTTCGAGGTCTTCTTCTGTGGGGAACCATATTTTGCGGATGAACGCGCTCGCCCCTAGCGCGTCATCACCCTGGAGGAAGAGGAGCAGATAGGCGTTACGTGCCGCTTCGGCCTTGGTCAAGTCGCTTCTCCCATGAACTTCAATAACGTTCACCGACTCCTCGTCCACCTCGACTTCGGCTTTAAGAGCGATTGTAGCCTGTTTACCCTTGGTGGCCACAACGCGGCCTTCGGCGACGACGTCGTTTCCTTTACGAAGAATGATATCCTGAAAGAGAGGGCATGAATGCGTTAGAACGCGTAACCAAGTCACCATTATCGACAGCGATTCACCTGAGCTGCACCTCTGCGCGCCTTATTTTTGAACGCGGCTTGCTTAAGGACCACCTGTCCAAACTCATCCCTCTCGATGGCCAAGTATTCGGTGACGGTGAATTGAGGATTTGCTGCTTCGAGGAGGTCGTATTGGTGCTGAAGATCGGCTAAGAGCTCCAAATCCTATAATGACCGTCAGCAAGAAGCGTACGGAACAAACCGGTTAACTCACCTTTTGGGTAAAGTCATCCCGTGGTTCGCTATCGACCCGATGGGCATCTTGAATGGTCATAAGCTTGTCACGAGCTGCGACAGCGCTCATCCAGGCTCTCCAAGCGACACATTCCTCCTGAGCTACTTTATAAGCGTTGTATGCTTCGTTGTCCGCATCGGCTGCAAGGGGTTTGAGTCTTCTCCAAAGTTGCTCAAAGGTTCTACCATTCGGCTCCCCAATTACCTCCTCCACAATCACGCTAGGGAGGAAATTCGTTCCATCCTCTTTGAGGACCGAAAGATCGACGCCGACTACCCGTAGGCTCGCCTCGCGAAAGCAGGCGAGAACGGCTGAGGGCATTTCAAACCCAACGAGCACGTAGCCCCTCCCAGTTCCAGTCTGCGCGTTCCCGGTAGCAAAGGTGGAGACCGCGTTCCATTTATCGTATCCGCATGGTTCTGTCGATGAGTTGGGTGTCGGGATGACTACGACACGGGTAGCTGTTGCAAAAGCCAGATAGCAGAGGTAGTATTGCGGTGGAGAGCTGGGTGTGTTAGACTCGACGGCCTCAAAGAGAGGTGCGAAGCCTATAGGGATGGGGGGAGGGAGTTCGTCGTCGTCGTCGTCGTTTGACTGCGATTCCCATTGTTGATCCTCGAACAGCCCTGCAAGGGCTTCTTCCCAGTCGCACTCTTCGTCATTGTCGCAGACCTCGACGGCCACGGATCGAGGAAGATCGTCGTGGAGGAAGAGAGTCTGCTCCAGTCGACGGGACTTCATGAGGATGGGTATTGTTGGGGAGAGAGCGATGAAAGGGACGCGGCCTGTTTATCTACACGCCCCTGAGAAGGAGGACCTTCCTCCAAAAGGCAGGAGCCAACCACACATCCAAGCCTCATGCTTTGCAACGTTGTAGCGATACACGAAATACAGCACACACAAAGAGGACAGTACAAATGGGAGAGAACGGTTCAGAGGCGAGGTGGTCGCCTGAACCGATCGAGAGCAGACGGTTTTCTCTGGACCATGGCTTGTCGTTCTTTGATCCGCGCGAGTTGGATCTCTTTTCGCCGCATCTCCATCTTCGCCTTGATGCGCGCCTATTTCGATAGAAGGGGTGCAGGGTTAGACATCATACGAGGCGAACTGGAAAGTAAAGGACGTACAACGGTCGGGTCAACGACGTTCCCCCCAGCTTTCTTCAGGTATGCTTTCAATGCAGATTTCTTCTTCTTCTTTCTCACAACGGGCTCCTCGCCACCTTCACCGTGATCCACCTCGTCCACCTCATACTCGCTCTCGCTCGTGTCACTGGCGCTGTAACCGAGCTCCATGTCGTCATCATCGTATCCTTTCCCTGAAGCCTTCTTCGCTTCGTTCGTTGAGGCGGGTGCCATTCCAGGATCGGGCATTCCGGCCCTCTTGAGTTTCTCCCATCGAGGTAGACGATGACTGGGGACGTGCAAGGGGTCGGCAAACTCGTCTTGAGCTTCAGGTTCCGCGACGGTACCGACGAAATCGGGATCCAGGGTGATGAGGTCCGGTTGGATCTATGGCGCCAGAGAAAAGACAATGAGCCAACCTCAATCTCCCCAAGATGAAGCTACCCACCTTGTCGAGCAGATTATGAACTTCCCTCTCTCTTCGCATCTTCTTGCTCTCGAAAGGATCCACTTCAGACGAATCGAACGTTGGTTCTCCGGCACCGGGGACAATGATGCTACTCAGGCCGTTGGCGTGGCCGATCGTCAGCATGTCCGTATACGGACAGAAACGGGCGGATGTTAATGGACGGTGAGGAATGGGATGGGTCAGGTAGAGTGGGGGACTTCCACGATGCTCGGTAAGAATGCTAGGCGGGGTGTACACCTGAGTCGTAGGAAACGTCAGGATATCCTTTTTTGGATCAGTTTCGGCTTCTTTCGCTCACGTTTACAGTACCTCCGCTCGCTACTCCCAAAAACCCTTTCTGGCTCCATTCCACTTCGGCATGTCCTGTTCCCCTCTGTTCCCATTCTCGAACACATCCCTTCCAGTTTCTACAATCCCACACTTTGACCTTGCCATCCATTCCGCTTGTAGCCAAGTATCTCCCGGATGTCGATGGATCGACGCTGAGTGAGGTAACGCCTCCAAGATGAGCGAGTAGTTTGACGGCTGGTTCATCCAGATTTGGCGTCCAGAGGGTGACGGTACCGTTCTGGTGACCGAGGTAGATGACGGCGTTGTGAGGGTTTTGTGTCATACTTTGACATGCCCCAAGTTTGGTTTTGTGGGTGGCGACGACATGGCCTATCGAAGTATCGTGATACCTCAAGACACCAGGATTGCCCTGTTCAGTTGTGACGGAATTAACGTCCGATAGAATGAACAAAATCCCGAGCGCTATCCATAACTCACGACTGATACGAGCAACCAGTGATAAGGCAGGTATTCCAAACGGGTAATGTCGATGTGCTCCCGGAGACGATGTAATTCAATACCCTGTTGGTCGTAAATATAGACATGCTGCTTCTGAGCGACGGCAAAATGCGAATGATCATTGAGGTATCTGTCAGAGCGGTATATTCAGACATTATGCCAATGCTACGAACCGGAAAGTTCCAACATACGTGATATCCCGACACGTCTCCCGCAGCTCCAGCTCGCAATGCATTTTGCCTGTAAGCCAATCGAATGACGCGACATGTCCACGTTTCCCGGCGATAGCGATGTGCCTGGAACAATGGAATAATTCAACAACGCATCGGGCGACCACCAGAAGGGCATTCATCACCTTCCATTCCTAGTGTACCTAAAGCGATACGGTCCTCCATCTAACTTCCACTCTTTTCTATATCGTCTCTGTTCCTCCCCAATACTATTAACAATTTCGTCTTGCGTCATCTTGAAGGTCCTTTCCATCGGCCCCTCGGCAGCCATCATCCCCCTCTCTTCGGTCTTTAATATTTCTGCATCCTCCAAAGCCTCTTGTGCTTCTTCTCTCCATCTTGCTTGGTGATGTAGCTTGTGCTGGAAAGCCCATGGGGTAAATTTGTTGTTCTCGACCTTCAGTTCAGTCCTTGGTGTCTTGGACCCAAGCTTCGAGAGATTACGAGGGACGGTGGTGTTTCGTGATATCGACGCAACTACTGCATCTACTTTTTCTGCGGGCTTCGCTGGGTGTTTCGCGGTTTCTTTGCCTTTGTCCTTGGAGTCGAGTGGAGAGTCCCGGGGCTGCGGGACCGATGAATCCTTTGGGGGACCATAAGACCTGCGTCTCTTCCTGTCGGCCTTGTTACCAGCTTCAATCAAAGCATCCATGAACGAGTAGAGGTGGTGAGATACCCTCGTCCGGATCGACAAGCAGAGCGAAGAAAAAATTCAGAGGGAATATAAATATTTGTTTCGATTTGCTTGAGCGGCGCTCCTAATCGCCGACCAAAGTTTGCCTAGCGTCCCCGGTCTTCATTTGGCACGGATCAAAGAAGCATTGAGCTCGTTCGGGGAACCCCTACACTGCCCATAATGATGGAAGCCCTTCAGGCAACGTCATCGATTCGAGTGTGGACTGTGAGCAGAGATCGCGAGACGTTGGAGGCTTTGCAATGTCGCACGTCGGGAGTGCTGTTGACATCCTTGCTTACGTTGACATGTTTCAAGCTCGTGAGGGCTTATCGGTCTCCACCCCCGGTGTTTCCCCGGCCAGCTTCGCGTTGACCTCTTCTTAGTCACAGCACGGGCCCCTGAATCGAAGGTCCCACTCTGAGATCCCCTACGTACAGGTGCCGACTTGCGACACGCATGCCAGTCTTCGGGAAACACCGAAGCCTGTGGCCGGGTATAAAGCTCGCAAGGCAGGGTGAAAACATGAACCTAGTTCCCAGTCCCGCTCATGTCGGCCGCCTCTCTGGTGACAACCGCTGCCGGGGCTTCAGCCATCGCCTGGCTCACCTGGGCAGTAATTCGAGTGGGGCGTCGCGAATCCGGCCTTCCTCCGGGACCTCCGACTATTCCAATCCTTGGAAACCTTCATGTTTTCCCGACCGTCCGAATGCACATCAAGTTTACGGAATGGGCCAGAATATATGGCGATATTTTCTCCCTTAAGCTCGTCAATGGAACCGTGACCGTTCTCAACTCCTTAGAGGCCGTTTATAATGTCCTCGAGCACCAAAACAACGTCACGTCGAATCGACCGCCGAGCACCATCGCAAGGATGGTTGCCGATGACCTGCATTTCGGCACCATCAACGCCGACACTCGGTGGAAGTCATATCATCGTGCGGCAAAAGTGGTAGGCTTATCCGAATCGGGCTTTCCAGCGTCTGCTGAGCTCGGTGCCGTTGGCTATGACTCTAGGTCCTGTCGCCATCGGCGGCCGAGCGACACAAGCCTGTGATAGAGGCTGAGACGTGTCAACTTCTATACGATTTCCTCAACGAACCCAAGGTAACTTGTTGCTGATCTGATCGGGCGGCCCCTCGATTCTGATGTCCCAATGAAAGGAATTCTTTGACCACGCCAGGCGATGTTCAACGTCAATCGCGTTATCAATAGTATGCGGAAAGCGGGCACCTCGTATTTCAACCGAATACGTCCAGGAGTTTTACAGATTGATGTCCGAATGGATCCGACTTTTAGAATCCGGTATCGTGGCCCGCTCTGGCTAACTGGGAATGCGGACGCTGAGTCGTGTCTTCAAGGTGCCGCCCTGGATCTTGTACCCGCTTTGACGTATCTTCCGGAATTTTTGGTTCCTTGGAGAGCTAATGTCGGGAAGGTCGGTCCCCTTGTATGGCTGTGCGAATGGGCATGCGGTTTATTTTCCTTGCCCCCACAGGTTCGGCATTGGATGCACGAGCTGTACATGTCGACCGTCCAGGAATGTGAAGAGCGAGAAGCGAAAGGGACCTCTAACGGCTGTGCACTTGAAGCTGTTAGGGACAACGCAGAGGACTGGAAGTTGACGCGACCAATGGTCGGGTATGTTTGACCCAACTTTACAGTGAAGATTGATTCCAACGACCTCCTCTATTTGACAAGCTTCCTAGGTGGCGTGTTGGTGGAAGCAGGCTCCGGTAAGGGATCTTATTTACTTTGCCTCTTGATCTCGCAAGTATTAAAACACCAACATTCCAGACACGACAGCGCTGTCTATGCACAATATGATTCTAATGGCCTTGGCAAACCCAGAAGCACAAAAGCTTGCTCAGGAAGAGATTGATCGTATCGTCGGAAACGACCGACTTCCTACCTATGACGATCTTTCTCGAATGACATACGTTAAAGCGTTTATGCTCGAGGTGAGATTATATGATAGTGTGTGTTGTTGTCCTTTCTGAGGTTGGATCATTCCGTTAGGTTAGCCGACTCAAGCCGTCCGCTCCCCTCGGATTCGCGCACGCAGCGTCAGCGGATGTGATGGTATGTTGAACCCATATCGCTTAAGCTAAATGGCTCGCTGAAAAGCATTTTTGAAAGTACAAAGGCAACCGTATCCCTCAGGGGAGCATGATATTCCTCAACTACTGGGCCATTTCCCGCGATCCAGCTCTATTCGATGATCCAGAAAAATTCATGCCAGAACGTTACATCGAGCATCCCCAAGGGTTTGGGAAGGCGATGAGAACCCGGACGGATCAATTAAGTCCCGATGAGGAGAGTTCTCTGAGGTTGTGGCCAGGCCTGGCGTTCGGCGCTGGAAAGGTGAATAGCATGCCACCAATGCTCTCTCCGTCAGTCCTAACTGGTCTCAAACACAGCGCAAATGTCCAGGAATGTACCTTGCTCAAAACATCCTAAATTTAGCCGTCGTACGGCTGCTTTGGGCTTTCAACTTTAGTAAACCTAGAGATGCCAGTGGGAAAGAGATAGACATCGACATTTGGAACGACAAACCGGTGTGTGCTTTCAATCATTGCCGTAGTTGCGCCCAGTTGACTGACCTACCGTATATTTCAGGGCGTTCTAGGAGCACCAGCCCCATTCAAGTGCCAAATACAAGTTCGATCTCCCAAGCATGCGGAAATTATTCGTGAAAACTATCATGATGCCGCGTCTGTATTCGAGCCCTTTGAACAAGAGTTGAGCCAAGCTGATCGGGAATGGGTGGCTGCTTCCCGGGAGGACTGAGTTCGACATCAGCTTTACTGTTTTCTAAATTATATACGATTTCTGGGAGTGTATATTTTGAACGCCGTTATACCGCGCTTGGAAGCAAGCAGAGGGGGCTCTCATGCCAGATCACGAGACTCAGACTCACGCCACTCCTGTCAATTCGATCGTCATTTCCCGTCAGCCCAACCTTCCACGATCTGTACATTCCCCAACTTTCACCAGCTTTACTAGCATCACTCCATCTTGTCATGAGCCCTCGAAGTATTGTCGTTATTGGAGGCAACGGCAAGGTATGCACTGGAAAGGAGAGCTCGGATACCCCTTTAATAACAGCTTTGTGGCTTCAGATCGCTCAGAGACTGACAAAGCTGCTGGTATCATCTGGTCATCGACATCGTATAACCTCGATTATTCGATCTCCTTCGCAAGCCGATTCGATCAAAGCCCTCTCTCCTGAACTGGTTACTCCGCTTGTTCTTTCTCTCGAGACTTCTCAATCCGCGGACTACACCAAAGTCTTCGAAGAAACCACAGCAGATGTGGTATACTTTATTGCTGGAGGGTCGGGAAAGCCTGGTGAAAACGGAGAATCCGCATTGGACAGAACCCGGAAAGTTGACTACGAAGGTTCTATTATGATATATGACGCCTTAGAGGCTGTTTCGGGAAAAAAGCCGAGGTTGATTATGATCAGTGCTCTTGATATCAGAGCGCCCGATGCACCTTTCCCGGACCACTACGTGAGATTTCTACTTTATACTGCCCGTGCCTGATGGGAACCCTCGCGTTGATGAACATTTTCTGTAGGACGAGGCTGATCGCGCGTTGTCTGCTCGCATCAGAGTGGCGCACCCAGTCTACTACGAATGGAAGTATAAGGCCGACATAGAGCTCGTCAGACGTACTGGATTTCAATGGACTCTAGTTCGGCCCGGCGGACTGACAGAAGAGCCGGGAGCAGGAACCGCTGCAATCGGGAGGACCCACCTTACAAGCCGAATTTCTGTGAGCTCCGGTGTTATATACAATGGGGCAATCACTAACAACGTTTAAAGAGAGACGACGTCGCTCAAGTATTATTCTATCTTTTAGACCGGGAGGACGCTAGTGGACTAGCGATAGATGTAGCTGGCGGGCCGAGTGACATTAAAGCTCGATTAGATGAAGTAATCAAGAAAGGTGAATCCGACTTTCCGCTCTAATGATGCTTAGCTCCTTTGGTGGCTTCGAGTCTGTCGCTGGTGGAAACGATGGATGGTAGTACCAATGTCAAATTGTAAAGAACTCGTTTGATTTGAAGAAGAGAATTGGAAGAGAATCCTTGGAATATCAATCCTATCGGTCGGACTAGCATGCAAAAGCCCCGCTGCCCTGTTGCCAGGCGGTCGATCGCGATATGTCCACGAATATCCTGAACACCTCGGTAACACCGCCAGCCCCCGCACGCCCGCTGTAGGGATTAGTACATCCATACGCATTAGTATAATTTACTCCTAAATACTCGTTTCTAGTGATAGCACAAAAGACAGCTGTATCGAAGAGTCGTCACGAAGTGAGAGGATGATTTGCAGACCCAAACTCGCCCCCGACAAAAAGAAAAATCCCGAAAATGTCTAATACAACTCGATAAAAAAAGTCCAAACGAAGGTCTATTATAATAAGCAGAGATAAATACTATATGGCAAAGCTCTCCCTTCCCGTCCGCCTCCATAAACCAAATCGTCCTGTCCCGACCTGCAACCCAATACGCAAACGTTCCCTGGAACCTTCACCATCGTACACCATGTCCAGAGCATCTTTCGCTACCGATCTCTCACGATCTTTCCCATCCCAACCCGGAAACAATTCCGAAACCATAGGGACGGGGTCTGTCAAATACGTTTGCACCAAATCAAGTGCTGACCGCTCGCTGTCCCTCCCCTTTCCCGTCATTTCTCGAGGAATCACTATCGCTCGATAATTGGCGGTGCACGATACGACGAAAATGGCTAGGGCAAGGCCCGAGTAGAGGTAGAGTAGACCGATGAGGAAGAGTAAAGGGGCAGCGGGGTATAACCCCAAGACTACCGGACGCATGAGGTGCACCTCAAGAGCCGGAACAGGCTGAAGCGCGCCAGCGACTTGAGAAAGTGCGTTTCGTCCCAAGTTCTGACTGAGAGCTGCCATAACCCCGTCTTGAGCGTTCCTGTTCATCGCGATCCCGATGACCGACCCCCTGATTTGGTCCGTCGCATGTTGATAGATGAGGGGAGCCCAGAGTATCGACGTGAAATCTGGCGAGGAAAGTGTTGAGTTGAGTAGCTCCCAGGAGTCCGTTGATGGGTGGTATTTAACTGTTGCGTTGTAGTATGCTAATTCGCAGGTTGCGTAGAGAGTAACCCATGGAGTTGGAAAGACGTCTACAGCCGATTCGCCTTGGTTGATGACCAGGTCAGTGTTTAAGTGAAGAGACCAACGGAGCTGGAGGACCAGCGAAGTTGGGTTTGGGGTCAACCATTTTCCCTTCGGAAAGTCGGGGATTCCCTCCCTAGTAAAATTCGATAGGTCAGTCTACGGTAGAGTCGTGTTCCGAAGTTTGCTCTCACGCTTGGCCAGCCATCGACCCATTTACGAACCCGAAAACATAGTCCGCGATACCCATATCGTCAGGGAGGATGTAAGGGATGGTTGGGTATCCAATGTTACTACAGTTCCCTGTGTAGGTTCCTGTGCCTTCCGGCACTCGGTCGCACAGGTTATTGATGGACTTGCACTGGGCGCGTGCAGCGAACGTGTTAGCAACAAACGTTGTTTGACTGTAGCTGGTATTGGGGCCGGGAATGACGATTGCAGTACCGTTCTCATTAGCCAGTGTGATCACGCGGAACGCACTATCAGATTGGTTGAAGGATGTGCTGTAGCCGGTTCGGATGACGTCGGTGTAGTTGAATGCCCAACCCTCTCTGGAGCATAGACAAGGAAGCTTGGCCTTTCTTGAGTGACGGTCGGAGCACAAGGTAGAGTTGAAGTCGACCCCAAAAGCCGCAGGTTCCGTGAAGGGTCCGGGTCGCATCGCTGGGGTCGAAAACGTGGTACCGTGTAACCAGATATCCGCCACTCCGACGGCGTGGGTGAGTATGTAAATTCCAGCGGAGGTAAATAGGGCCTTTTTAAACATCGGGGCGAGCGATGCTCTTCTTGAAGTTCCTCGCAGGACGTATTGGAGGGATTTAAGAAACCCCATGACGTTTGAGGAACCGAGTGTCCTGCAGAGAAGACCAAACCTGGAGTAGATTATTGGTCAGTGAACACCACAATAATGCAGCATCACTTACTGAAGTGGTGTTGGATTAGAAAGGGTGCAAGTCTCTGAGCTGCTGAGCCACTGAGCCGCAGCACGGTAGGCGACAACAGTCATGAGAAACGCGCTTGTTACGGATATCAAATGACTCTAAAGGAGGTCACGTCAGCGACAAGACATGGCCTAATTCCTCATTAGGAACAATGATACTATGCTCACAGCGAGGGCTGAAAACATCAACACCCGGAGAATGACGTGTGGCTGAGCTTGCTCCTCGGACCGCTTTCCCTCGTTGAGCACAAACGATCCGTTCCGGATGGCGGCGGCAATTCCTAGCCCTCCGCTCTCTGGATCATCATCCTGATGTGTGAGGACCCATGCAACGATGAGGGTAGCGAAGCCAAAGGAGATCAAGAGGACGAAGAAGGTTGGGACTGTGCCGATGAGACCTAATTTCTTCGTTGAGTTTGACGTTCTTAGCGAAACTGATGTAGTAACGTCGTCTAGCAGCCCACGTCCAGAGTTTTCAGAGTAAGCCTCGAGGCTGGTTGACAGCCTTCTTGGGTAACTACGCGGTGAGCCTGTGCAGTCTGCTAAGAATGGAGCCGGCGATGACCCTAGTTCGGGGGGTGAAACGGAGAGATAATATTGATCGAACGTTGGAGGATCGAGCAATGCGCGTTTTTCCCGCTGTATCAGATTCTCTATATCTTCCTTTGAGCTCATGGTGTTGATGGATGGAGGGTAGGAATATAAGAGTAGCTGGCTAGAGGGGAAGTCAAGGTGGGTGGATTTGCGAGTCTCGTATGGGGGGGTACGGAAGCAGGAAACTCCAATAAGCAGTGAGGCGGAGGCGGTGCACATCGCTCGGAAAGGGTTCAAACACGACAGCTGAGATCGGAGAAATGATATGATTGGCGAACTTTGAGCCCGAAATAGAGCTTGGCGCTCCTACTTCGCTCTTTCACCGCGGCATTTGCGGGCCCATTAGAATCCGAGGGGCTATGAGGTGCGGGAAACGTTGCGCGCAAGTTAGGCGCCCAGACCCACCCCATATTCAAGCTGAATACCAGACACGTGCCATGACACGTTTAGAGAATCCTAGTCTAGGATGATATGGGAAAAAAAATCTCGTCAGTAGCGCTCATTCAGAAGGCTTAATTGGAGGACATTGCCAACAACATGGCTCTCCTTTGAATCTTGATGTTCTGGTGTGCAGGGTGAATGGCCTACGCACTCGCTGAGGCGGAGGCCCCGTTCGATTGTTAAATCAATGCTATGTAAACAAGCAGGTGCCACAACACGCGAGGTATGGCGTACCGTCATTTTACACGCAGTCCAGTGGGCATAAATGCCAGGTCCACCCCCCACACCGCGTCGCAAGAAGCACATAGTAAGCACTGCCGCAATCGGCAATGAAAAATCATGTTGCTGGCTTTAGTCCGTGGAACAGGTGCTGAACCCTCAAGTTCCGGTGTATTCGGGTAGTGGATAGACGACACAAAGTTAACAAACTTACAAAAAAGGCGATGTTGGCTAAACTCAGGGATGGTTTCTGGGTAATTATAGGAGAGATCTATGAATCTATTTGGTGGGTTACCTTTCTCAGCAATATGGAATTCTTTGTACATGGTGTGGTGGCAAATTATCTATGAGTACTTGTATAGACGTCCCCACGCGATTGTCAACTAAGTAGATGCCCACCAGCAAGTAAATCAATATGCAATTATGTCACTTTAAATGCACTTGATCGTGCGCTCAGTTCATTCACATGTGCACCAAGTCTACTACTACAACAACAATGGGTCACAAGACACAGCGAACATGTTTACTCGACAACACCGCTAGCGGAGATGGTGATTTTGGCCTTGGTCGTTCCCGACGCAGAGCCATATGACTCAATCTTTTTCACAAGGTCGTAGTTCTCAACAACTTCACCAAAGACGACGTGAGCGCCATCGAGCCAACTGGTGACGACGGTGGTGATGAAGAACTGAGAACCGTTGGTGTTCTTTCCGGCATTGGCCATGGAAAGGAGACCAGGTTTGGTGTGCTTGAGCTGGAAGTTCTCGTCTAAAGAAAGGAAGGGGAGTTCAAGTTAGTGACTGAGGGTAAAGCTGAGTGAGGGTTGACCCGTACCCGCAAACTTTTCGCCGTAGATGGACTTGCCACCAGTACCGTTATGCCTTGTGAAGTCACCTCCTTGCAACATGAACTGACGAAGTTTATGTTAGGCATGTTGTGCTATGTAAAGCACGAGCTAAAGGGGGTGCATTACATTAGGGATGACGCGATGGAAGCCTGAGCCCGCGTATCCAAAGCCGTTCTGGCCGGTGCAGAGCTCACGGAAATTGCGGGCAGTCTTGGGCACTACGTCATCAAAGAGCTTGAAGACGATACGGCCTGCGTCCTGGCCGTTGATTGAGATATCGAACTGTCATACAAAAGGGGTCAGATGAGCTGCTTGGACGAGATGGGTGAATCGCGATTCAGAATTACATAGCAGTTGCTAAAGGAGACGTGAGAGAAGAGTATCATAAGTTGGACGGCTACACGGGGAGGACAGAAATAAGAGGGCACGCACGACATGGTCTTTGCATCGGCAGTATTTGAGAAGTCAACGCAGACGGGTTGGTTGAGGTAGGACGTTGGACGTCGCACATTGGAAATGATCGTCAGCCGTACCCGAAGACGTGAGAGTTCAGGTGAAAAGCAACAGTCAGCGTCATATATATCCGCAAGATACGCTACAACTGTCCAGCGCAGCGATGACGACTGTTTACTCACCGTTAAGGATGGATCTAAGAGGGTGGAGGGGAGATGAAAGACCCAGATCGGATCGGTTTTTTCGATGACTTAAATACTTGGCCGATCGAGTCGAGAATCAATGTTTATCCCACGACGCGCGCTCATCGATGATCAGCCGCCCTATCATAAACCCCCGCTTTTTGGGGTGTCGGGAGTTCGCCAAACTCCGAGCCGATATGTCCGTTATCTCCGAGTTGCTGGCAGCCCAAAAGTCCCATAAAACTACATACAAATATACAAAAGAAGAAGGGGTGGGGGCAAGGAATACATGAACAACAAAGGTCGTCAATGATCGTGATGGGAAGAAGATTCGTCTTTGTCTCGTTGCAAAATGAAGCCGATCCGGTGCTGGTTCGCGGATTCGGTGGATCGAAGCTGCAACACGATCCCCGAGGATATAGTTGATGTTTCATGATCAGCTTTCAAACAACGTGCATTAAGAAGACCTGCACTCACGTATACTTCGATGCCGAGGACGTGAATCACCAAAGAGATCCACAACGCCATCCCAAACGTCGCTCGCACCGCCGAGCCGTAGCTCGCGGGGTAGGATCGCATCTTGACCAGCACAGGTGCAAACGGCGGTGGCACAGGCGAGAAACCGTTCCGGGCAGGGGTCGCGCTGCAGATGGGGTACGACGCGTCAAAGTTTGGTACGCCTTGCCCGTTCTGTTGCAGGAACTCGAGCTCCGAACATGACCAGAGCTAACAGGAGAGAAATATATTAGCGCTCTGTACCTTTCCAACGTTGGCGCTTGAATGAGAAAAAGAGGAACGCACCTCGTAGTAGCCACCCACATGTGAAATGATCTCTCGTGCGATGATGGCGACGATTCGTGTGGTGATGACCGAACTGACGTAGGTTACCGCCCCTAGAAACCACATGATCAACAATTATTCAGGGACGAGAATCTATATACACTTACTGAGCATCCATTTCCTGTGTTTCCTCGTCTCCCTGACCTTACTGTATCCGGTGAGGGCAGCTCCCACCGTCAGGAACGTTGCGGTGTAATACGCAGATTGGGTTGACGGAGAGCCTCCGAACGCCCGACGACCGACGATGCCTCCTGCGATGGTCCCAGGGATGAGCAAAATGAGAGTCATGTATCCGTTGAGGCGATGGAGGATCATCTTTCGCTGTGGGGTGGACATAGGGGGCAGATTTGTCATCATGCCGGCGGCCGGCATAAAAGTAAGCGAAACGAACCCGTCGAATCGCAGGGATAAATTGAAAGACGGCCATGAAGCCTGCGACTGATGTGAAGCCGGGTGGATGTGAGTTTCGGGTAGAGTCCATGCAGCGGTGCGGCACTTACTGATGCTGAGATAGATGTGGATGAATATGTTGGGCTTGTACAGCTTTTGGCGGTACCAGAACCACTCGCCTGCGAAAGAAAATAATCGGGATAAGCAATGTGGTGGTAGAGCAAGGGGCAGAAAGAAATGCTCGCCTGGCACCGTCGCGTGCTGCACATTGTCGGGGTTGAACATCAGAGTCCGGGCAAGAGAGAAGCCCACCAGTGCGCCGCCGAAAACAAAGACTGCAGCGAAGAATCAACAGCTTTTCCAACGCCAACAGCAAATTACAACGTACATAGCAGCAGACTATACTTCTCCCTGAAGCCCAAAATAGAACTGATCCCCCAGTACACGGTTACAAAGGTGTTCTGCTGCCGACTGGCCGTGGAGTGACTTGATTCCGCAGCGTCAGCTCGGGTTGCCAGAGCTCCAGCTTCGCTCGCCTCGAGGGTTGAAGGTAGCGCTTCCTTGTTGTAAGAGTCATAAGGGTTGTACATGGATGGTCGTAAATCGGAGCGTGCACTGAGGACCGGTGAAGCCGGGACGGGAGAAGTCGCCACGGCGAAGCGAGTTGGTGGAGGGGAAGTCGCCATCGGAGACGCCGGGCAAGGTCGTTCTACCCGTCGAGGAGGTTTCTTGGCGGGTGAGAGAAGTTGGGGGGGGGGGGGGAGGGGGGGGGAAAAGAGTTGCCAAAAAAAGGGCCCGGTGGGTTATTTAATGATGTGTTTGTTGCGTGGGAATATTGAATTAAAC
>WSUI01000028.1:84628-99342 GCA_019633595.1 Tulasnella sp. UAMH 9824
CGCGATGAATGGGTCCTCCAGTGCATTTTCTTCGTCGGAATCGAAGAAATGAGCGGCGGCGGGAAGCTTCTGTAGGACGGCGAGCTGTTCTTGAGCCAACTTGGCTCCAAGGGTCCCCTTCCCCTTTGAAGAAACTGCTGATTTGGACTTGGTCACAGGAAGCGGGGGTTTGGCCAAAGATTCTGCGGACTTGGCTGGCACGGCAGCCACCCTGGGGCGCAATGGTGATGGAGAGGCAGACCGTTCTCGATCGTCGTCAGAGTCGTCTGGCCGCGGTATGGTGAAAGCAAATTGTCCCCTGGATGCAGCTTTGGACTTTTCGTTGGCCGCTGAACCACTGGCAACCTCGCGGCGTACTGGCTGTTGACTCTTTTGAAGCCTCGTCGGCACATCGGCATCCGAAGCCTCTTCCGAGGAGTCGAAGATCCGACGCGCACGCCCGACTGCGGCTCGCTCGGCGTCTTTGGGTGCAGCTGCTGGCTTCGGCTTTGTGACTTTTTGCACTGGCTCCTCATCGGCTTCGTCATCTGTGCTTTCCCAAAGTCGACGCGGTGCAGCCGGCTTCTTTTGGGGTGTTTTCTTTTTCTGTGGAGCCTCCTCGGTTGAGGCTTTCCCGTCAGCCTTCTTCCTCCCCTTTCCTTTGCCCTCCTTCTTGGCCCTTTTCGCCGCTTCCTTGGACTCAAACTCCTCCACAAGGCCAGGTTGCACGTACTCCATCATCAAAGCGGGTAGCCAGATTCTCAGGGGATCCGAAGGACTAGGAGGGGGCTTTGGACCTGTCTTTTTCTTTCCGTTGCCTTCACCGTCGCTTTCCAGATCTGAGAATGTTTCCCCATAGCCCAGATCCTCGATACGCCTCGTTCCCTTGACGCCTGACTCGGCTAGTGCCACCAACTGAGCAGGCGCGACCTCCACACGGTACTCGAGCAGGTGGTCCGTCGATGCGTGGTTCCGAGTGGAGTGAATCTTGATCATGAGTGGGTCTTCATCTTCGCCCTGATCGTTCAAGGGGCCTTTGACCTTCTCAGGAGTGTTGAGGCCTATCTTGGAGAAGTACCGAGTGATCAACTTGGACGGCGTTCCGACTGCAAGGTGTTTGGGGGGCCGTTTCTTCTTCTGCGGAGTTCCTGGTGTATCATCCTTCGATGGTTCACCTTTCATATCTTGCTCCCTTGCCGCCTGCCGTAGGATCCTATTGCAAGCTCCTGGCCAGAGCACAGTTCGGAATCGTTTGATGATGATCTCCTTGACACCCCACTCAAAGAACATTTCACAGCAGGCGGCAACCTCTGCGACGTCCATGTCCCTCGTCCACCACTTGCTGTCATCAACCTCCTTTCCCCTACTTTCCGACGTGACTGGAGTAACGTACGAGCGAAGAACCTCGATGTTTGGGAAGTCATCTGGGACCTTCTTTGCCAGAGCAACGTATTTCTTCCCCACTAGCCCACGAGAGTTGGTCTTCAGTTCGTGGACGAGCTCGGCACGCCATGAACCGAGGAAGACTTCAAAGTCGCCCGGCTCCATCGAGAGGAACGCCTCGATTAAAGAGTCCCCGAAGCCACACCTTGCAAGCCCGTGAGCTATCAACTTGCCGCAGCCACTGACACCTTCCTGTAAATGCGGTCAGAAAACGGAACGTAAACACTTCGAATAATCTCTATAGCTTACAGCGTGGTAGTCTCCTCCGCTCAGCAAACCAATCAAGATCATGCCATTCCGCGTGAGGTCAATGTCTTCTCTCTTCTCAAACTCTTCCGCTCGGAACACCAGAGTGTGCTTCCCATCGTCTCTGCCGTCAGCGTTGAGGACAGGTCTAGAACGATTTCCAGACAACGTATTGCTCGAACTAGAAGGTGTAAGAGGATTCGAGTCAGGTGATGAGGTCAACAACATCCCCAAACGTATCACGCACTTGCGCACTACAACTCGAGCGCCAAACAAAAAGTTATCGACGTCGTCCGAGAGAACTGCATCAATCTTGCCGATACGATTGAGGTAGGCGAGTTCCGCTTCCGCTTCTCCTGGTGCCTGCAACGTCGTTCGTGGAGCCGAATCACGAACGAGTCCATCAGCTTCCGACGAGGGGCGACCCAACCTTCACGGGGCACGCACCTGTCTCCACTCCCACCCGAAGGCTTCAATCAGCCTCTTGAATCCGCTCTGTAACCAGTGCTGACGCTGTCCGTTGATATTCTTGCCTCGTTTAAAGCTTGGGCGATAGGGGCCGTCGAAGACGAAGAGGGGTAGGAAAGGTGCCTCGGCGAGACGACAAAGTCGAAAGAACAGCGTTCGCAGTTCTGGATTCTCTCCCTCTTTGCCCCATTCTGAGTGGAAGAACCAAATACTATGAGACAAAGTTGGGTGCAACCATGTCAGCCCGTGATGCGATGGCGGGACGGTTTATAATGGAAGGAGCTGACCTAGCGTCAATGCCGATCCTGTATCCCCTTTGACCGTTCAAGTTCTTTTCGAATCCATCGACGACTGCGAGGTGAATGAGTGATCGCTTCTCTGCGGCAGGCCGTAACAACTGTCCGCGGGCGAAGTAGGTTGAGCGTTCAAGGGAGTCTGTCTGGACCGGTTCGAACGATTAGCACTCACATCCCATAAGCCAGGTACTCCCATTCTGTTTCAGAAACGTTTGCTATAACGCCAAGAAGGGCCTTGTGGGCCGGGTGGTACTTTAGGGGAGAGGAAGAACACCTACGCTCGAACTTGTCACACGTTCAAGGATGGACTGTTACGTCACGCGAGCGTGATAACCCGGAGAAGGTCACGGTGAATCACAGAGAATGACCAGAGAGCACGCGACCAGAAAGAATTGTGAAGCTATAATCGACATAGATGAAATTCCGTTGAGGGACTATGTAGACAATTGCTAAGTGCGAATAGATAGTGAAAGAAAGAAAAGGTGAAGGGGAAAAGTTTCGTGCGAGCGAGTAATCCGCGTCAAATGACGATGCCGCTCTGTTTAAGTTTTTAGAGACCTCAGTGAAGGGGCCGAGTGGTTGAGTATTTAGTGAAGGACGTCATGGTCGGCCTTGATGTTGATGAACGAGTACTGTGTGATGAGATTCGTCAGCAACTAACTCCCTCACCAGTCTCAACGCAACGTACCTCTGCGAGCGCGGGTTGAGTTCCCAAGTTGATATTGACGAAGATCAGATTTGGTTCGGTCCAGAATGGCCTGAGACCAGCCTCCTCGAGGCTCTCCCACCACTCCAAGAACTCCCTGAACATCTTCTTGTCGTCCTTCACGCCCGGCATACGGTCAGCGTGAATCTCAAGCTGCAGTTGGCCGAAGGGAAGTGGCTGGTTGTGCTTCTTGGAGTATTCGATCAATGAACGGAGTGCAGGGAACTCGTAGCCTTCGATGTCGATCTTGAGGATGTCAATGAACTTGTGGCCTGAGAGGGGAGAAGCTTTGCGTCAGAGGGAGCACCCATGCCCAGCGCACAATAATTCGTACCGTTCATCTTCATCAATGACTGAAGGGTGTACATCGGTGGGTTTCCGTTAGGGTCGTCCTTTCCTGCTAGACCCCACGCCTTGAAGTGAGCTCGAGCATTCAAGTGAGGAACGTTGCGAATCTCGGGTCCGAACTGTCGATTGGATCTCAATCAGCTTGCATTCAAAAGATAACGCCTCAGGCACCGCAAATGAACGCACATTCTTCACAGAGAAATCATATCCCCAGACTTCACAGTGCTGAGTAAGCTCCAGCAGACCGGCTTCGAATGAGCTCTCGTCGTTGATGCCGAAAGAGTAGATGGTGCAATCCTTCTTGTCTTGCAACCGGCTGAGACCGCACATCCACTTTCCTCCATCACCCAAAATGCCTGTGCGGAGCAAAAGTCAGCGCTGATGGATGGATAGTCCGAGCCGCGTAATGGGCTCACCGACTCGTTGAGTCTCGTGGGGGCAGTTGAAAGCGGGAATGAAGAAATCCCAAAGAGTGTAAAACTCGCGACTGTGGGGGACTCGTCAGCACCCCGCATATCGATCGACGCTTCAGAGCATTGCCCGCTTACTTTTTAGGCCATGGAAGGATGTCGTTCTTGGTTGGGCCGAATTTCTGAATGAGCTTGGCTCGCTGTATAGTGTGATAATTGTAGATTTATATGAGTAAAAGGTGGAGAAAAGTATGCCGCGCTACGGAAGCAAAACCAACGCACATCTCTGAGCATGTTTTGATATACATGCTCGCTCTGGCTCAGGCGCCATGCAACATCGATATCTCCTCCAGGAGAACCATGTCTATATAGTCTCCCAAGTCTTGGTCCAAACGGATCTGATGAGCCTGAAGTTTGCAGCAACAGCAGGCAGAGCAGCCCCAACGCGCAAGTTATGGCGAATCGCGGATGTCGCTGGAATACCGCCAGCATTATGAAGGAGAGACGGTTCGAGTCTTAAGGACGAAGGAAGGGGTGGAGGATAGCCGCTGGATGTCGGTTGAGCGACGAGGGAGAGGGAGAGGTGGTCGTTGAAAAGAGGGAGGGTGCAAAGTGGCAGGCAGTTGAGATTGAAATCCTCAGGTCCGTGGTCGCCTTCTTTTTCGATTTCCTCGTTCTCAAGATTCCCCGAGCCCCTTGGCAGCCAACCAACTCCTCGTGCCTGCTGTACATGTACGTCGCAGCCTGCCGTCCTTTATAATTCATGCGTGCTGGAGAAGACTGGCCCTGTCCGAGCATGCGTGCCGTAGACGAGAGCACGGCACCCCAGCTCTGACATTCGGCACGCAATCCCTTGGCACATCTGGGTAGCCCGTCCCCGGTGAGATTTGCTGAGGAAAGTAAGAGAGCACGACGAGTCTCGTGGGGAGAGCAGAACGTTCTGTATTTATACGAGGTCTGTTATATATGCGGCTACATCCCCGCATGTGCCGCAGCACCCCAGGGTCCGCTATTTACAGATCTCAGAACCATTCATCGGTCGCTCGCCATCGTGTGCACATCTATTTTTTGTAACCCAGGGCCTTTGTTCTCATCTCAATCACCGTCTCCAGATACACAGCTGATGCCGCACGGCCAAAACGACGGCCAATGGTAGAAAGAGGGCGAGGGGATTTCCTATTTTGGAGAAACTCTGGCACGTTAACGACACTGCGAGGAACTCTACGGAGCTACGCCACCTTTTGCGCTCTTTGATGCTGAATCTGGCATTGGGCTTTCTTCCGACATACAAGGTCGCCTTTTTGCCACACATCGGCTCCGAGTATTAAAGACCATCGCAATGACAGGAAGTGATTCTTCGTGCCCGATTCACGAACCATGCCAAAAGCCAACCCGTCGAGCCTATCCCTCCTCCTCGCCTATCTACTTGTCCTCTCAACTCTCGAAATCGTCCATGCCCTCCCTTCTCCTCCTCCGGCTCCCTCGTCATTAACATTACCTCAACGCCGTGCTGACCCGGACCTTCAACCATGCGGTTTTGACGGAGACGACAACACGTACGGTCTCGGCATCCGACTCGGTCTCTACATCCAGTGGCTCAGCACAATGCTCTGCAACCTCCTCGGACTCGTCAAACCAGAAGAAGCCAAAAGCATGAAAGGAATCAACCTCTGCTTTCAAGCTTCAGTCTTTGGCGGCCTGCTCTACGTCACCTTCACCCGTGGACGAACACAAGACGCCGGTCAACTCTACGCCGCCGAGATCTGGGTCATGCTCTGCCTCTGCCTCGGAGGGGTCTTAACCGTCACTCCAGAACCGAGAGACCGCGCCTATGTCATCCACGACGTCTTCCAACAAGGCTTGAACGTCGCGATGGCGTCCTACACGCTTTGGTTCATATACACTGGGATGGATCAGATGGCTCATCCCCCATGCAGTCGATACTCGTTCTTTTACACCAAAGTGGACATGTATCACTGGTTCCGATTATTCTGGAAGATATCGATGGTCCCAGCTACGATGTCCGTGACCCTCTGTCTCGGTTGGTGTCTGCTTCGACTGGTCACCCCGGGAATGAAGAGAATTTCCGACGACGCCGACCTCGCATGGGGTCGGTCCCATCCTATATTATGGATCATAAGCCCGTCGTTCGCGTTGGGTTCGACCATTGCTTCGACGGAGCTCATTATTCGGTGGAATCACATTCACAATGTGAACTCGATCGGAGGGACCGGTCAGCTCATTCCCCTGATCGTTGCATGCCTCTCCTTCATCCGCCTAGCGTACAAGTTGTTGACTCAAACCAAGCCGAATAAGCCCACTCCTACTACAAACACTCCATCCTTGATGACTAGCACCTCGCTGCATTCGACGATATGAATATCTGTACACGATGTATGATATCGAGCGGTTCCTTCCAGCCTTCAATTGAAGGGTGTTGCGACAGCATCCTACCTGTTTATTTTCTTTCTCTTTTCAGTCACAATAATTTAACCTCGATTTAATACTCAAATTGATATTGCACATGTCACCTACCTAAACTCTCTAGCGTATTGCACTACAAGACGAGCGAAATCCTAGTTCCCAGTAGCACCTCCAGCCCCATCCTCAATGGGGTATCGTGAGTCAAATAAGAAGCCCAATGCGCATGCAGTACTATCGCCATTGTGGCGACGTCAGAGCATCTGGTAATATCGGCTGTGTGGCTTGAGAGGGCCGCATCAACAGGTGCGAGGAGCAATTCATGGTTCAGGCAAAAGGAATCCAGCAGGCCTTCCTAAAATTTAGAGGTTCTTATGGAACTCAAACCCCGTTCCCTCACATTAATACCCTGAGGCTGAAGTTAGAAGAATCGCGTCGGTCCTGCCAAGGGCTTTAGCATGGTGGGATGGGACACCATAAGTCCACAGGACTCGCAACCAATAATGTATGTGTATCTCACAAAATCAACTACAAAATTTAGCATAGGGGAGCGGAAGATAGGCGAAATGAAACCTGCAGCACCAGTGTGCGTAGGGTCACGCCGCTGTTCACCCGTCCTGTTAGCTCTGTCACTCAGCTACCATATGGACCATCTTCATAAACTTTAGTGAGTTCCGTTGCAATATGAAGGCCCAGCTGTGAGGAAAACGTTGCTCTGAGAAGGGCAGCTGAAGAGGCTTTCTCTTTTTCTTTTCTGTTCTTCTAGCGCCAGAATTGGATGGGAGCGTGGTTGGATTCAAGTGAGGCGGACGGCCACCCACCAGTCACGTGAAGAATTGCTCGGGCGGAGCTCGGGGATAAGCTTGGAAGGTTTAAGCTCATTCGAGCGCGCATCCCCTCTCCCACTGTGCATCGAATTTGCACCTCGATGAATCCACAGTGGCTGCAGCAGCCTCAGCAGCTCCAAGCCACTCGGCAGCATTCAGAATTTGATTCCGTTTATGGCAAACCGTCGATGAGCACGATGCTCCAAACCTTTATGCCTGTCATCACGAGGATGCCATACGGACCAGGATTGACTCCTCAGTTTACTGGTACACCACAGCAAGCGCAAGGATCGAGCTTTCAACAGTCTCTGCAACAACAAAAACAGACTGCTAGAGGTGGATCCGAAATATCCTGGGCTTTATCCGAGGGTGAGCGGCAAAGCTACACTAAGATCTTTAGGGCATGGGACACCCAAGGCTCTGGCTTCATCTCGGGCGGGGTGGGGTTGGAAATCTTTGGACAGAGCACACTGTCGAAATATGAACTAGGCTGCATATGGTATTGTGCATTGTCGTCACTTCGTCCTTTCCCAAGTAACGTCTTCTCCCTTGCAGGCATCTCGCCGACTCTACGAATCGTGGATCTCTCAACTTGCCTGAGTTTCAGGTCGCAATGGGCCTCATCTACCGTGGTACATATTTGAAAGTGTTTTAGGTCATCGTGGTAGCTGAGCTTGCCCTGCCTAATCCCAGCAATGAATGGAACCCCAATCCCGACCGACCTTCCTCCAGAACTCGTTCCATCATCCAACATAGCCTGGGCTCTATCCGAGGATGAGCTCCAAAGCTACAATAAGATCTTTAGGGCATGGGACCCCCGAGGCACTGGCTTCATCTCGGGCGAGGCGGGGTTGGAACTCTTTGACCAGAGCGGACTGTCGAAATATGAGCTAGGCTGTATATGGTATTGTGCATTATCGTCACTTCTTCCTTTCCCAAGTAACGACTTTACCATTGCAGGCATCTTGCCGACTCGACGAATCGTGGATCTCTCAACCTGTCTGAGTTTCAAGTCGCTATGGGCCTCATCTTCCGTGGTACGTATTTAGAAGTGTTGATTTATGTCATCTTCGTGGCTGAGCATTGTCTTGCCCATACTCAGCAATGAATGGCGCTCGTATTCCAACTGTCCTTCCTGCAGAACTCGCTCCGTTATCGGAAAGAGATTCCGGAGATTCCGTGAACATTCATAAAGATATTTTATCACAGGACTCACATGAACTTACCTCGAATGGCAGCTCGCTAAATCAACAGGATGGCAAGATACATTCGTGGCAAGGAACGCTTGAGGGGAACACCTTGGGTCGCAGCGGGGAGGATGCTATAAATATTCACGACAACTCGGATACTGGGGTTTACAAGAGTTCTTCGTGGCAGCTTGGTCGTCGCGCCATTCTTTATGGCGAAAAATCGTCCGTTCCCGATCTAAACGAAATAAAGCGTCAATCGGAGTCCGCCTCTTCTCAACAAGATGCTCGAATTGAGGTAGAGGACGCCCGAAACAAGAAAGATGAAAAGCTTGAAGACGATCTTAACGACCTCAAGTATTGTGTCAAGGAAGTTCAAGAAGATCTGGACCAGACGACCCGTGGCCCCCGCAATGTGAGAAAAGACGAAAAGCTTCAGCGATTGGAAAGGGAGCTCCTGGAAATTCAAGACGAAATTCCAGGCTAGTAGAAGGTGATTCATTGGTCGACTATAACGAGGCCTGTCTTCACGCCGTATCGACGGGTCAGGATCTTGCGCTTGCCCAGCTTTGATGCTCGTAAACGGGCCACCGTTGGCTTCCTTTATTTTGGTGATATGGGACCCATGCTTTACAAGCATAATACATAATACATATCCTCATGTTATATACCTGTACAAGAGAGACGGTTGGTGGGGCTATTAGAGACTCGAACGAGGAGAAAAAAAGCTTCGGACCATGGACAAGACAGCAACGTGACGAAACCTATCTTGGTGATTTCAGCATGCATTTTCAAGACACTCGGACTACACTCACTATTTCTTTTCCAACCATAAGCACCCGCCCCCAAAAAAAAGAATCGGAACAAAACCGTCTCGGACAAGAGCAAACATTCAGCTCACCTGCTTCTTCGAAAGAGCGCACTGCCGGCCGGATATCACCGCACCACGGGGGTTATCCTCGCTACGTAGTTACGTCTGGTACGCTGTACTTCATACTTCAACGGCCGAAAGAGAAAAGAAACTCACAACAGTATGCTCCCACCACCCGGAGAGCCGAGCTAGTGATTTTTAAATTTTATTTTGAGGAATGTCGGCCGTTGTTGCTGTTGCTCGATCAAGCTTCGCTCGGTTCTGCTTTCTTAGGTTGAAACCTTGGGTCGGAAGTCGGGATTGCACCCTATCTGCCTTTTCAGCACGAAATAAAATGAGTTCAAATGTGGTCAAATCGGTATTGCACTCAAAGCTTCCTCAAAACTCCCGACAGCATTGTAGTGCAAGATGTCGAAAGATATCCTACACCCCAGCAGTGCTTCTAACTCCCTTCCCAGTGGGACACTGTGAGTGTCCAATAGAAAAATTCCAATGTACACATTGTTGTTGAGGTGGCGTAAGAGGATCAGCCTCGTGGCTTATCAGGGGACTCGCGCATCCCCGAAAGGTAATCTAGTGGACCTTCCTCAGAACTCGGAGGTCCTTAAAGAGTCACTAACATCTTGACGTTAATCAACAACTGTCTCTCCTCATGTCCTCTCAAAATCTAGGATCTGACCCATATGGACGTGCTTTGAGTGCCTGGACCTGTGCACGATCTCATAATTCAGGAGGAGCCGTTTCCCCTTGCCGCGAGTTGGGATCCTCCTTTTGCGCCAAGGTAGCCTTAACTTTTACCCGTTGACGGGAGATTTGCTGACGGAAGCTTCACATAAAGTGCCGCCAGGTTAAGGCAAGTGAATAAACGTTCACGTTGGGAAACGTCTAGCCCGCTCCTGGCTTACTCCTCACTTCGACTAGTACTGCTCGAAAGAATGTCAAGTCATCCACTGGAAGCTACATAAACAAACTTGCACCAGTCCGTATGCATCCAACGACTGGGTCCCTTCCTTCCAGCGCGAAGGTCGCCCACCGGCCTACATGCATCGCGGCGGTGGTTTCGCTCCACCCATTGCATTTGGAAAGGAAGGGAACTATCTTTGGGGCAATATGCCCGCTGCCGACATACTCAATATTGCCATGAATGAGGGTTCGGCAGCTAAAGATCAAGATTTCTCACTCTGCTTTGCTGGTAAGGCATGTACTGAGCGACTTGGGGATCTTGGAATTCAACCACGCCGAACCCGAGTAGCTTCTGGAGACCTTAGAAACGTCATCAAGACCGTCAACGGTCTTCCACAAGACTATCAAGGCCAACTAAAACTGGTGATCAACGATTTCCACCCTCAGGTCGCGATTCGCAATGTCGTTCTCCTGTGTATGCTCCTCGATCCATCAGGGCCGTCGGAGGAGCTCACTGCAGAGATCGTTTTGCATACCTTGTATTCGGCCAGATTAACGTCGTCCCAGGCAAGCTTTGTCCAGACCTGGATTGATCGTATCGACTCCATGGACGATGGCTCCCCGGACATTTTCGACGGTCAAATGATATTCGGTCCTCAATGCGCCTTGGGGTGGCTGTACCCTCGTCAAACGGCCTCTCTGCTCAAGCTTATCAAGAACGCGTCCTACACGACGTCCCAAGCAGAAGCAAGTCGGCTAGGAGTTATGCTGTCTCCTCAAAGAACTGACTATCGGGATCGATATGTCTGGACGCAACGGCCTCGTCATCGTCTCGGGTATACATACTGGAGAAAGACTGGACTACTGCTCCCGATCGGTCAGCCACTTGAGTCATTCAATACAGTGAACAGGTATTTCTGTTTCCAAGCCGTCGCTATTTTCTGGAGATTCTGAGCGATACATCTTCACCGCAGACTTTTGTATTCTGCCAACGGAGAATGGCTTCTGAAAGATAATGCCAGCCCGGCCATGGCGTGGGATCCTCTCGAAGTCAACAAAACACGTCAAGGGCTAAAGCTTCCAGAAGAGGACTACATGGGAAATCTATTCTTCCATATCAAGCATCAGCTCATCGAATTCATCAAACGCGTTCGGCGTTTCAAGTTGGCAGTGTTTCTCTTTTCCATGGATTTGCTGGTTCTGCCGGAGATTCTCGGTGTCGGTGTCTCGACCGAGGAAAAAAGCCAAATGACTTTCGATCGAGTTGAAACGTCAAATGTAATGGACACCCTCGGGCCATCGCCAATCCTCGCCAGCTGGGGTACTCGCTTGAATCGTGACAATCCCCATTCCTGCCTTCTTATGTACTCCATGAACTGGCCTATGAAGGTTCCTGGTGGGCATGTAGACTCTTTGGGAATGGATAAAAAGCAAAAAATAATGATGCAAGTAGCCACTTATCTGGTACGTCGAAGCGATAATGACACCCGACACGGCCGAGACATTCCTAATCAGTACGCTGAATCTTCAAATAGGGGTACAAGAAGGGAATGAAACTAGACAAGCCTCCTCCTATGGGGCAACTGACGACTAACCTGGGCGCCTTTTTCGATACCCGCCCTGGCTTTTCGCGATATCTCCAGGAGAATGGGGTCCAGGAGGCCTGTCGGGCCTTCAGAGTTCGAGAACGCAAGGTTCCACGCATACTTCCATCTGTGCAGTAGCGTTCATATTTCTACGGCTTCTAATAAGGCTGACATCATTGTAGAGGATCGGTGTTGGGATCAAGGATTTCGACAGTCCAAAAATCACCATAACCTTGGATCAATTCTACTGGACAGGTACGATTAATCTATTATACTGACTTTAACTCAGCTTTGAGCGATCTTCTTAGGGTTTATTCAGTATCCCACTTGGCACGAACGTTTTTTGGAGTTCGAAGCCGCGTAGGGAGGGCCACGGAATCCTCAAAGCAGTTTCTCCTTAAATTCGACGTGTATTCGATGACTCCAATCTAGATTGTATGAAAGAGTCTGCGAACCGTTAGGATGGCGTTGAAATTAGCCTCGTTTCCTAAGTGCTTTCTCTATTACCGCACACAATCACGGCCGATTTCCTCCGGCGTTCGATCTTCGACAATAATTATATTAAGAGAAAATCTATCAGGCCCATGTAACGACATTGAGCGAGGTTAGAAGGAACATGAGCGATTTGCGCATTCACACGAGTCTGACGGTCGAATTGTTCCTCATAGAATTGTTCCGTGGAGACACCAATCATGCGGAGGCCTTGTCTCAAACCACCCAACGTCTCTAGAAGCCTCCACTCGCACTCCATAGCGGCGCCCCTGGGCGTGTCTGTGTCGGTGTTGAGTTTATTCGACAATAAGAAATTTCGAAAGTTTGAATAAAATAATAGCTATATATATATTTGCATGTTATGTACAGACAGTAGAGTGGTCTGGGAGAAACAGAGAGGAAGGTCTGAACGCGAAGAGGATAATACACGAAAAAACACGTAGAGGCAAGGACCGATCCAGAGACGGGAGGATATGTATAGTGGCGATTCCAGCATGGTAGTCTCAAGATACCCGTGGCTCACTCGCCGCACCTTCCCTTCCCGACCTTAGCACCCACCCAAAACCGCAAAGTCCAAACGAAACCATCTCGAACAAGAGCAGCCAGTCAGCTCACCTTCCCCCTAGAAGACCACCCAGCCGGCCTGATCTCACCGACCATGAGGGTTATCCCCACTACCGATGGCCGGAACCGGGTGCATTCGCTCAGCGATTGCCCCTGCGCCTAGGTCGCCTACCGCCTGCCATTCCCGAAGGAAAGCCAAGTCCAAACTTCCCCTCCACAGTCAGCGGCATCGAACGCCGTAGCATGTCACGAGATGGTGAGCGCTTTCTTAGCTCCCTCTCGCAGCTACGCCGTACTGGGGGCTTCGATCAGACGAGAGAAAAAATGTTGGGTTCACAACGGGGTGGTCCCACCGCCCGGAGAGCCGAGCTAATGGTTTCTTGGGAGGAAAGTGAGGTCGGTGCGTGCTGTTCGCGCGATCAAGTTTGGTTCGGTTCAGCTTTCTTGGGTTGAAGTGCTGGGTCGGAAGGTCGGGATTGGTGAGTGGACTTTCGAGTGAGAGTGAGAGGCGCGTGTGGTGAAGTCGCGAGTTGAATTAAGCACTGTTGGTTGAGTTGCGTGACGGAATTGATTTGATGGGTGGCGAAGGAAGGGGACGGCGAGGGAAGGAAGGGAGGTTTAGTGAAGAGGTCCCTTAATTTGACCCTGAGGGACCGGCCTCAGCGGCCTCAGTGGCCCCGCGGAGAGCCATGTTGCGCTTCATCGCCGCCGTCCTCTTTCCTGCGCGGCGAACTTTCTTCTTCGGCTCCGTTTTCGGTTCCTCCTCTATAGCGTTGGTATCCACCTCAGACTCCACAGAACCAGATACGAAGCCGGGCAGAAGAGGTACCCCGGTTTCAGGGATTGGAGAGTCGTGGTTGGAGGTGAAGTTAGGTGGAGGGGCGACGACCAGGGTTGCTGGTGGGTTGGGCTCCTCCTTAGCTGTGACGCAGGCATCACTCGAGTCCATAACCCCAGCCATTGCCATCGTGGCCTCAGGTTCAATGTTCAGGACAGCTTGGATGAGCGTGCTTAGAATTGGCCCAATGCGTGGTACAATGGCGGTCGCGTACTCCCCTCCGAGTTCGTTGGACTTGAAGACGATCTCCTTGGGAATCTCGAGAACACTGACGAGTTGTGGTGCCCACGAGTGGTAGCTAGAGATTCCACTGAAGAGGATGTTGGAGAGGTCTTCGTTGCCGGTGATACAGGTGTTGACGTGGGTGTGAGGGTGGAAAGTGATGGTCCACTGGATGCCATTGCCACCGTCCGAGTCGGCAGAGCAGAAATCCAAGGTCAAATAGCCTTTGACGGAGCAGATGGTGATCCAGGCGATGGCACAGTGGAGCTGCTTCAGGACGACGGGCTGATTGATTGTGTCCTCGTGCGAGTCTCCTAGGCCAGTGAATCCGGTGACATTGGCAGGTGAGAGGGGTGAATTATGAGCTTTCTGCAAGGAGGTGGGCGTCGCATTTGGGTTACGAGTCGGGAAAGTCGGCAGGCTGGTCGTTCGGGCGCGAGGAACTTGGTACTTGAGCGCGTCGTTCGGGCAGGGTGGCGTGGACACGATAACAGTCTGTATGATAGCACCAACAATGGAATGGGTTATCGCGTTCCAAATGGTATATCGAGTGGTACCTAACTGTTCGAATTGCAAGCTATGCCGATATGAGCTTCGTTCCCGTACTAGAGCCGCGCCGACGGTAAGGAACGGTAGGAGGAGCTGAAAGACTGTGATCACCCAACCGGGGTCGATTTGCCGCAGGCGATGACGATTATTCCAGTGGTACGAAAGTGGGTGGCGACCGAGGTTGATGATGGTATCGCCAGTGCCTGCAACACTCGGGTCGGACGTGACGTGGCTAGTAGTCGAGATCGAAATCACTGGGGCAACGATGCAGAGGAAGGGAGCAGTCAGCGGGGATGGCTGAGACGAGGAAGGCAAAAATGGATCGAAGAAGTTGGGCCGTAAAAGGAAGGTCAGGGAA
>WSUI01000280.1:0-22108 GCA_019633595.1 Tulasnella sp. UAMH 9824
GCGTGACCTTCGTCCTTGATCGTCACCGTCACCTTGCCCTCGGAGTGAACCTTTCCTCCTCCTCCAATCTGCTTCGATGGGATGTCGACCTTCAACGGGGGTGGCGTGGACGCTCGTGGGATCGAGCCGGACCGCCTGGGAGCGGGGTTGCGCTTCAGTATGCCGCGGATCTCGCCCGACTGGGTGGTGGTCGTGGTGGAAGTCGTCTTGCCTCCGTCAGTCTTGATTGTCGTGGAAGTAGTGACCTGCGTCGTCTTCGACACGGGCTCGTCAGAGTCGGATTCGGCAGCGGAAGCGAACCAGCCCGCGAGCGTCGCGAGGCCAGCTCCGATCGCGCCGCCGTAGACTGCGGTCTTGGTCGAAGACGAGTGGCTGGAGGAACCGTGAGCGGCGGACGTGTGGGTGGAGGAGACGCCCTGAACGACGGACGTGTGGGTGCCGGAGGAGCTTTGAGCGACGGACGTGTGGCTAGAGGAGCCTTGCACACCGGACGCGTGGGTGAAGGAGCCTTGCACACCGGACGCGTGGGTGAAGGAGCCTTGAACGCCGGACGTGTGGCCGGAAGAGCTTTGAACAGTGGAGGACGTGTGGCTGGAGGAGCCTTGGACAGTGGACGTGTGGCTGGAAGAGGAGCCTTTAACGACGGTGGCGACGGCGGTGGCCGAAGCGGCTCCGTGACCGCCATGCGCGATGTGCACCTCTGGCAAAGGAGAGCGAGGCCTTCCGTACGACTGCGAGACTCCCGAGGTCGACGAAGACTGCTGGTTTCCGTAATAGTAATCGGCGTTGGACCCGTACGTCGTCTCGGTCGTGCTCGTGTCCGTGTTCGTGATTCCGTGGACGTAGGTTCCAGAGGACGACGCCGTGGTGGTGCCATGAGAGTAACCGGCGTTGGATCCGTAAGTGTTCGAGGTCGTGGTCGTGCTCGAGGTTCCTTGGACGTGACCGTGGGTTCCAGACGACGACGCCGTGCCATGATAATAATCGGCATTAGACCCATAGGTGTTCGTAGTCGTGACCGCGCCCGAGGTTCCGTGGACGTGAGTCTCAGAGGACTCCGACGACGAAGACGCGGATCCATGCTGTCCATAGTACGACCCAATGAAGCCGAACCCGGCACCGATGCCCATGCTGGCGCCACCGTCGACGATGAGGTTGGCTTCCTTGCCTTTCCCCTTGCCTTTACCCTTCTTGCTCTTCTTGCGCTTCTTGTTCCACTCTTCCCACTCGGTGCCGTCGATCATGCCCATGAGTTGGCCGATGATGCCCGTGATGCGGTTGCCGACGGATTTGTCTTTGTAGTGGAGGAGGGCGACCCAGCATGCGGCGATGAGCCAGAGTTCTCCGTGCCTAGTGGTGAGAGGGAAATGAAGTGTAAGTAAGATGAGCGGGGAGGCAGAAGGTCAGAGGGGAACGCACTTGATGCTGCGACCACCTCGGGCCTTCCACACTTTCCAGATGCTGAACGTAGCCAGACGGAACTGGTACAGAGATACGGCGAATTGTTGACTTTGTGAGAGGAGGAGGATCCACATGCTCGAGACTATTAAGACGATGTGAATTTTGGTCAGTGAAATTGCACGAAGGCGAGAGATGAAAGTTGGAACGCACGAGAGCTGTTGATGATCCAGCGAGATTTGGAGAACCTCCCTTCTGGGATGATCCTCTGCAAGACGCAGCTGAGAGCCCATACGGAGGTGATGCTTCCAGAGAGGAACGCGGTGCCTCGGACGGCGCTGTCGATGAACTCGAAGATGATGAGCGTGAACCTGAAAAAGAACGCGCAGTCCAATGTTAGCCACGGGGAGCTTTTAAGGCTGCCAATTGGTCTAGACTGGAGAGCACGTACTTTCGCTTGCCGAACTGCAGCTTTCCGGAGATCAACATGCTCACGACGGTCGCGCCCGCGACCCAGCCGCCGAATTTGACGGCTTCATCTTTGAAAGCGGCGAAAAAGTTCTTGAAGCACGAGATCTCCGACGGGTGGAGGTGCTCGCAGAGGACGAAGCTGTGGGGCGAGCAGCAGGCCTCGCTGTGCGGGTGACTGGTGGTGGCGAGGAGTTGTCGGATGTCGTCGAGAGGTCGTGATCGGGGGAGGTAGCGTGAGGAATGCTGTGTACGCGGAGGGAACAAGCCGAGATGTGAGTGCCTGGTGCCGCGAACTTCGCTCGGCATATTTCAAAAAGAAGAATATACGTACCTGAATGATGGCGTCGTGATATCGTTCGGGGAAGGCGTACGGCTCAAAAATGAATGTCCATAAGAGGCACGTGTTGGCGAGCATGGATACGGTCCACGCCGGGGGCAGGTAGTCCCGCCAATTTTCCAGGATCTCCTTCTTGGACCTCTGCCAGATGCGCTTGGTCTCGCTGGCGTTCTTCGACTGGTCGTCATCTTCGAACTTGATTTCTTTACTGTTGCGGGACTTGGAGTCGGCGAAGGTGTAGAGGAAGGTGGAGAAAAAGTACAGCGCGACTTCTGTGCGAATGGTGTCGGGGAGAAGCGCGAAGAGTGGGGAGGAGAGCAAGGCTGGCAGGACGCTGCGGAAACGCTTCACTATTCGGAGGTGTTTGGGTTTGGGCGCGGAAGGGTCAGACGCGTCTTCTGTCCCTGGGGTGAGAAAACGATCTGCCGCGCGGTAGACGATGGGCAGGAACACTGGCAGCAGCGCGTAACGGAAGTTGTGCCCGGACGCTGCCAGCGCTTTCTTCAGAGCCCGCTCCCATCGTGATCTGAGCGAGTGGTGGGGAGGTGGGGGGGGCAGGCAATGGTCAAACACACAGTGAAATGAAACGGGATGAATGTTCGAACTGTACTGTACCTTTCGTAACGGCCGGGACGAACGACGAGGACTGGCATGACAGTGGCTGTCGTCGCCACTGCATACGTTGCTACGAACGTTCCCACTGACTGTACAAACGACGGAATGGGGGCCATGGTTAGATGGTTGAGGGGGGGGAGGGGAGAGCGAAAAGCTCGATGGGATGGGTGTGAGCGCCTAAGGAACGGAGCAGTAATATAGATTCCTGGATGCCCGGACAACTTGCCGTCGCCGCCGCGTAAAGTCTCATGGTCCCACCGGCAATTTCCCAAGTCCCTCTTCAGCCGGAGGTGTTCAAGGATAACAATGCAATGGCAAGGCCGCCGATAGTGACTATATCCCATGGACCCCATTTATCGCCAGCGCTTCAAAGGGCTGTCTGGGTCACGCAACGCCGAGCACAGCACGGCACCCTCCGCTGCTTCCCATAGGACGATCCGCTAGACGCTGAGGGACTTATCACCTTCAGAGCACGCTGGAATATGTGCGTCGTGGCCGCTTGGGCAGGGCTGGGCTGGTGGCTTGCTCCGGAGAAGGTCGATCGTTGGGCTGTGGCGTGCGTGGTCAACAGCAGGGCCGGAGTTATCGCGGATAAGACGGCGCCCATCGCGTGCGTCGCCGTAACAGGACGCAAACAAATGATGAACCTTAAAGATGCTATATTGGACAGTTCTATTCATTCGCTGATCATAACGTCAAAACGGCATGAAGCATATCCCCATGTCCGTCCCTAATCGGTTAAACCCTCAACCAGCGCCGGCTTCTCAACGCGATACAGTGCGTTGAAGCATCGACAACGACTCTAAGAGCGTGTGATAAAACATAGTTAAGCATTTCTATTACAAACATGCATGACAAATCTGACTACCTACGTACAAGTGTGGTCGTGGACATATGACGGTTGTGTGCCGTAGCGGCCATCGTCGGCAGAGTGGACAAGGACGCACGACACGTACCCAGCAGTAACAGCTTATAGTTCCAAAGTTTAGGGTGGAAGAGGATGTTCTCAACAGAAGATGGACGAAATGAGATTTTAGAGCATCATCGGAAGCCAGCTTGGGGGTGTGACATCGCCCACTCGCAGAACCGAATCCAATAAAAAGGATGGTGATGGTTAGGGATCGGAACCAAGTGAATTCCCTCGTCGTTCACATCAACTCGCTTGATCCGAGGAGGGCCGTTAATCGTTGAACGACGTCTGTAATGGAGGGCCTCGCGCTCGGCGAACGCGACCAACAGCCCTGTAAGAGAGCTTGAATTGGTTCCGGTAGGTGGGGGTATTTGCTCCAGTCTTCTATTGGGTCTTCTTTGCTATTGCAAACCTTGAGCGTAATCTGACCTTCGGTCAGCCCGGCGTACGGCATATCTCCCGTCATGACCTACAAGGATAAAAGGCGAACCGATGCGTCGTTGGTCAGCGCTTGGAAAAACAGCATACGGCAGCGAGGTAGATGAGAAGGAAACATGTTTACCGTGAAGGCCAAGCCCCCAAAGCTGTAAACGTCGCTCTGACAAGACCTTAACCCTCCGATCCTTTGTTCGGGTGACATCCACGGAACGCTTCCTCCTACACAGTGGGATGAAGTGTACATCTTCTCCTCGCCCAGGATTGTGGACAGACCAAAGTCTGCCAAGAGGGGCTCTCCCAAGTCGGACATCAGTATATTTTCCTATGAGGCGTTCTCAGGTAAGTCCCTTTTAGAACCTAAGAGACGATGATAACTTACGGGTTTGAGGTCCCCATGAACCACGGGTGGGCTACGAGAGTGCAAGCACTCGAGCCCTTTTGCTATACCAAGAAGCTAAGATGGAGAAAAATTCGCTGTCAGGGACGCTACACGGGAGCGCCAAAAGTCACAAACGCGCTAACGTACAACTTGCATCCGCCTAGCATCAGAAAGGTCCTTTAAGTGGCGGTATAGATTCCCTTGTTCATACCAAGGGGATATGAACGAAAGATATGGCTCCAAGGTCCAGCCGATGAGAGGAAGGATATTCGGGTGCTTTGGAAGACTCTGCCAGGTTGCGAGCTCCTGATTAAACCTCTAAAGGGGTTATTTGCTAGAGGAATTGATTCAAAACAATCGTGTAGCTTCCAGAGAAGGACACACCCGTCGCTTGCGCTTTGTCGCGTCTGCCTCATTTTGGTCGCCCAACTGGACAGCTCGAAGGACCTTCACAGCGACCTATTACATCGAAATTAGGTGTTAATATGAGTGCCATTCAAGATGTCACTCCACACAGAGGCTTACCTCGATATGAAGGGCTACCGACGGTGTCAAGATCCGGGCTTTGCATCGCCAGACGTCGCTATAACCACCGGTGCGAAGAGAGCGCCCTTTCGGCTCTTCGATATAGCCTAGTAAATAAGGGTTTGCGGTAGTGAAATTGGTCTCATATAAGGCGCCGGCGCCTGGTATTCGGAGGACTGATGTGGGCGGAGTTGAGGATCCCTGCTGAAGAAGGTTCGGTATCCCATAGGCCAGGGTTGGCGTCGGATCGTTAGCAATGAAGGACTTAACACCCTCCAGTTCAGAGTTCCATCGATCGGGATTGGCGTGAGCCCGAACGGGGACGGTCGTCAGCCATTGGGAAACCCCTGACAGACAGTGGAGAACCAAAATATGAGCAACTCTGAACGCTGATTTCTATTAGTTGTTTTACTTACGGATCAGACGGCGAGAGAGGAAAGCAGGAACGACAATTCGGCGTGCGGAGTGGAGGCTGAAATGAATGAGGCAAGCAAAGAGCCAATAAGCGTGTTGCAACGTCGGGACGCCGTCCTTGGGCGTGAAATCAAGTATAGGCGGCTGGAACGGACGAAACAGAGTAGATCAGCGTTGAGCTCCAAGATAGCGAGAGCCGTTCGGGTGGACGACCAGGGCTAGCGAATCCGGCAGGGTCCAGGCGGAGAGCGAATTACTCACGGTTCGACCCGTAGCTTTGTCAAATATTAATAAGCCAGCGCACTCTGGTCGGTTCACTCGGAGGCTCAGCCCTTGTGGAGGTCCGCTAACATGAGCGAGGGTCTCTTTGGTATATATTTGAAGACTGTGCGGTAAAATTTTGTCTATGAATGCACTGGTCGCTATGTCGGGCGAGCAATGGTAGGGGCACTGGGGGAAAGTATGGTCATTAGCGCCGATCCACATATGTACAAGTGTGATGGACCCATTAAAAATGAGACATACAAGCTTTTTGACGTTCGTGGAGGCATTTGTTTCAGGCCGGTATCGTTGCGGTAGCCAGGTTGAAGTCAGGGTTTTGGCGAGCTGAAGGAGTTCTTGGACACTGGCTAGCAATGCCCGTAAGAACTCCAGAAAGTAGAGTCGGAAGAGGGATTGGTATGGGGAGAGCGGCATGGGAATTGCAAGTATGTGATGGCGGGGAAAGAGGATGAGGGTGGGTAGGAGGGAATAGCTGGGCGCATTCGACGAATGGGAAGGGACGAGTAGACTTTTGGGATGAAGCGGTTTCATAACAGCTTTATGTATAGGCCGGTGTCTAGCATTCCGTTCTTGAAGTGGGTGACGCTCTCAATGGAAACACGGTTGCCACAACCAACTGCGCAGCGTATGGAGATTACGTCATGGGTGGAGTGGGGTGCCGCACGGGCGAGCCGGATTCCCGCGTCGAAAAGGGACGGTAATCATCGACCAAACACCGGGAGCAAACGTAAACCACGGTTCAAATACAGTCATGGACCGTTCCTTGCACCAGCTAACAGTATTCCGTTCATTTCTTTCTCAGTCCTGACGCTGGGAAGCTACAATTTCAACCGTTGCATCATATATAGTGCTCCGGCATTTCTGTAATTTTACTCGTGCGTTGGATGAAAACTGAACGAGTAATGGGTGCAACTGTGGGGGTCGATTTTTCCGCACGGATCACTCCTTGAATTCCGACGCCCCAAACAAGGAGCTGCGGAGGCACCGGTCATAACAGGCAATAAGAAACCAAAAGTCGAACGATGGTCATCCTAACCAGTCGAAAATCGGCGGTATTTCGACTTTATCCACTTGATTTGTGGCACAATAGCCATCTAGTAAATAAAAAAGATTAAATGAATGCTTATTGAGCCACTCGCAACATGAGAAAAGGGACGGAGTCTTTCGAATTTCTCAAATTTGCGGTCTCGTCGCCTCTGCTGGACCCCCTCCGTCCTCAACGCCCCTAATGCCATCACATAAAGTTTTAGGCTCCTCAACGCTAGTGTATATGTCTTCCCTACGAATCTCACACGAAAAAACTGCTAACCTGATGTGATTTTTAAGGGCTAGGCGCTTGGGTTACGGAGGGGTGTGAACAAATTTTGGACCTCGAACGGAAAAGGCTCCATCCCTTCATTAATTCAGAATCCCACAGCTACCCTCCTACTCTATCATACTCTGTAGTCATCTTCCAGGTATTATACGAACTTCGGGTATTTTGGAGCTGACATCGGCGCACAATGGCTAAATGAGTGTCATGCGGATCCTGGTTTGGCCCCTCCCATCACTATTTTGCCCGTTACCACTGAGACCTTTGCACAAAGAGTCGGCGATGCGTAAAATAAATAAAAATATCGATAAGCCCGACACTCACTGAATGAATAGGAGACGTTGCGGCCCACAGGCCGCTTTTGAATTGCGCCATACTACAGACCCGAAATACAAAAGAAACAAAAAAGGCTGAGGAAAAGAACTGAGCTGGAAACAAGGATACTGAAAACAAAGGGTGGGTGGGAGGGGGGCGGAAAAAGGGGAGAGTCAAAATGAAGAACGCATACTGGCACGAATACAGAGAGCATACCTGGCGGAAAAAGGGGAGAGCCAAAGGAAAAGCAATACATTCGAGACTGGACTGATAAAGAGCCCTCAGGCTGCGCCCGCCCTCCTAGGTCACATTCCAGACCGCATGGAGGAGCCGAGCGGGATGTCAAATGCTGTTCCGCGGTGACGCATGAGCTATGGGTGGTGTGCAGTGTTAGTCGCTGGCGAGCGCGCCGGGCTCGCGAGCCCCAATGAGGAACGGATGCAGAAATAGGAGAGCAAGCGTGCCCAAAAATCCGACAACTCCGTAGGGCGCGGCCAAGCATCGCCAGCGGGTGATGCTCGGTCTCAGTGGCCTTCTGAAATGAATACATTAAAGTCGACTACCTTAGTTTGGCCCCAAGGACTACAAAACCTGGTACATGCCACTTAGTAGTAAAGGGAAATATTGTTCCAAAATTTCAGCGAAAAATACTGAGAAATGAGTCTGCGGTGAGGGGGTGGTGCAAGGAGCGATCCTGGTGCAAGGAACGGTCCATGACTGTACAATCCAGGGGTCGAAACCCGTTCAAGTCTTACTATGAGAACAAAGCCCAGGCTGTTAGAATAGCGCAATGGCTGCTTTCTCTCTCACCTCAGTCGTAGGACCGATTGACCCGCTCACCGGCAAAAAACTATAACTGGCTCAAATCGATCCACACCTCATTCCGCATGTGGCGTATGCCTGGACACACTGGAACAGGTGCACCTGCAGACACTATATGGGGCTAGAGGACAAAGCCCCGACGGCCTTCCTCTTCACGGAAACTGGTTGATGACCGCCAGCGTACCGGCGTTTGACTATGGCAGTTAGATACCTAGCTTATCTCCTCGCCCTCCCGGATGCCCATCGAGCGAAGAAAGCAACGAAAGAATCCGACACTGCACAGCACCGCACCCCCCACTGCTTCCCATGGGACATGCGCTAGACGCTGAGGGACTTATGACTTCAGACGTTGATCGCACCACGCTGGAATGAGTGCGTCATAGCCGGTGGGCAGGGCTGGGGTGGCTTGCTCCGGAGAAGATCGACGGTTGGGCTGTGGCGTGCGTGGTCTCCTGCAGGGCCGGAGTTATCGCGGATAAGACGGCGCCCATCGCGGCGTCACCGTAGAAGGGCGCAAACAAATGATGAACCTTAAAGATACTCTATTGGACAGTGTTTCTATTCGCTGATCATAACGTCAAACGGCATCAAGCATATCCCCATGTCCATGAAGAACCGCTCGACGGCGCTGGCTTATCTACGCGGATAATTGTAGCCTGATACAGCGCCGGCTTCTCACCACAACCACACGAACAGTGGGCCCCTCTGTGCTCGACCGCCGACTAGTAACAAGGCGTGCATGGCGCACGAAGGTGAGCACCGACCACGACTCGAAGAGGGTGTGATATAACAAAGCTGGACGACAAATTTGACTACTTATGGACCAGAGTATCCCTGTATGAACCTGGAAACTCTCAAATATAGAATGATCTTCAGGTTGGTATCAGGTTTAGTTCAGGCTCTGGCTGGCATCGGAGCGTAGTACCCCGGGCTAGACTAATAACACCGTGTGAGCTAGCTGGTAGTTTCGAATGCGTTGTCATCGCACCGTGGTGAAGCGGAGGAATAAGTTTCACCCTCCATGTCAGATCGTTTCTACTACCTACGCCCTTCCTAATGAAGTTCATTCACCTCCGCCGCTGCTCCTCCAGAAGCCCAATCTGATGTATCATCCTCGCCAAATCCACAGAGAGGTCACTAATCTGCGCACGCCGGCCTTACTCAGCAAAGCAGGCCACGCGAAGCTTCTGCGCCCGATTCCTGAACTCCGCGATGGTCGCCGCGCAAACCAATCCAGATTTACTCCTATTCAAGAGGGCAAGGGCTCAGAGCAATAGCTCTCAAACTGATCCCTCATAGAAGAAATCAAAAATTATGGAGATCCCGTTCAAAGCATAAGATGTCAACGAGCCCCTCGGCACTCTATCCTGGAATGCATTGACAAGCGTGTCATAAACTGTTAGTCCCCTCTGTCCCTCACCTACGAGGCGGTCAGCGTAATTCAAACCACTCCGAACCGGTCTGGGGTGTCTCCGACAAGGGCTCGCCGCGTACTGGCCAGAACCCACTGCTCTTCGATTCCAACTTCCAGCCAAAGGCTGAATATACTGCCATTCTCAACGCACTTTGAATGTCTGGACCACCTCTTGTCCCTGTGTAATTCGGCTAGCGTCTCCAGATGTCGGAGGAAATATATACATACCTCGTGAATGGATCACCTTTCTCTCACCTCTTCCTCGTTTCCCACTCTTGGCGAGTGTCAAAAAGTTTAGGAAACGGTTTGTACGATCACAATAGCTCGCATTATCCACATGGCCGGCCACCCTCCTAACGCTGTCTGCCAGGCTACACTCATCCCACATCCTGACCGTCAATTGCCGAACTTCTCCCAACGCATTCCTCTATGACCTTGTAGCCTTCGAAAGTGACCACATTATACCCCCACTAGGATACGGCATCTAGTCGTGTCGGCCCGAGCCGCAAGCTCCCAGGATGATCGTCGACGTCAGGAAGACTGGACCCTAGGTTCGGGGTATTTCAGAGCTC
This sequence comes from Tulasnella sp. UAMH 9824, assembly GCA_019633595.1. Taxonomy (NCBI): domain Eukaryota; kingdom Fungi; phylum Basidiomycota; class Agaricomycetes; order Cantharellales; family Tulasnellaceae; genus Tulasnella; species Tulasnella sp. UAMH 9824. The sequence goes on from WSUI01000280.1 coordinate 10,205, forward strand.
AGAGGGCACGGACGTTCTTGGTTGACGGGGCCGCAAAGCTCATAAAGAAGTATCTTCCTAAACGATATAAGTATATGCACCTGATGCCGAACGCAAAGGTTCGCAAGCCATCCGGAGACACACCGGACGAAAGGGAACTTGACGGCAAGACCAACGATTCGTCGACGTGGGAATTTAGACGGACATTCGCCGCTTCCCACTCCCCGGCCCGCCGGGCCCGGGTTAGTCTACTGAATCAGACTAATAACAACTTTGTGGGGGGTAGGTGCGCACTCCCCTACCCCATCCTATCGCCCCGTTCGCGTCAAGCATCCGAACGTGCTTCGCAGGTTATTTCCCAAGAGAGTAAACCAAATCGACTCTAGAAACCAGATGTAAACCTTGTACACTTCACTTTCAACTTACCCAGTAGTCAAATCTATCAGCATCAACATTCCGCGATTGCGAAACCGGAGAATCTTTGTCTCGTTGTATTTTTTCGAGAAGGTGAACGCCCAGGTCACATTGTGATGGAGACAACGTTTACGGGAGGTTTCGGAACGTTCGCAAATGTATGTCTCAGCGTCCTCTTAGACAAACATATCCGATATCGTTCCAGAGTCTTATTGCGCCCGACTCTTGCTCTTTTTCAGCGACTTCGGGAGGATTAACTAAGCTAAGAAACTGATTCCTCGGCTTCAAAGATGTTGCCAAGAGCGTCACAAGTGCTCGGGAGCGTCCCCGCTTCCCCATGCGGGTGCAAAATGCGGCGGCGAACCAGGTCGATGCCCCATTTATCGACCGTTCAAGTTGGTATAAAAGGACATTCTCTGTTATTTGTGAAAACAATGCCATCTTTCTTTGCCAAGACACCCTTTTCACAAAATGTTCTCTAGCCTTCTCGTTACAGGTTTGCTTGCTCTAGGCATCAACGCCCAATCTGCCGTTTGGGGTAAGTGGCTCTTTTAGATCTCTTGAGAGTACAGATATTTATTTCCATAACATAGGACAATGTGGTGGAATTGGCTGGACCGGACGTACGTGATCCTGGTGAACGCGTTAGCCGTCTGGCAATCTAATCATGGGTCGGTTCAGCCACAACTTGCGTCGCTGGATCCACTTGCGTCAAGAGCAACGACTGGTACAGCCAGGTGAGTCGCCAATCTCTCCTCCTTCTTTCTTGCTGACATTTGAGTTTCCTTCAGTGCATTCCTGGAGGTAGTGGTGGAACAACCACCACAACCAGAACTACTGGGCCCACAGGGACGACGACTACGCAAGTTCCTGTCGGGTCGGCCACACTCTATCTTGCTGGTGATTCGACTACTGCTCTCGACCAAGGCACTGCCTACCAGGGATGGGGCGCTCAGATCGGTAAATATCTCAGCATTCCGGTTGTCAACAACGCCGTTGCCGGAAAGAGCTCTCGCAGCTTCACGGACTTGGGTTACTGTACGTCGAATCTCGGCTCTCCGCGTTCGGACGTGCGGGTACTAACCAACATCGTCGGTCCATAGTCTCACAGATGTACAGCCGAGTGAAGTCTGGAGACGTAGTCATCATCGAGTTCGGCCACAACGAAGGTGGTGGACCTCAGGGTAACCCTCAACAAGGTGTCTGCCCCGGTACAAGCTTGACCACCACTTGTAATGAGTATGTTGCCACTAGAAATTCTTGTCGGGGCCGAACATCTAATATGCGGGCGGTGCAATAGTAACGGCAAAACGGTCTACACGTACTTCAAGTACATGACCGACGCCATTAATCAATTCAAGGCCAAGGGTGCGAAAGTCATCGTCTCTTCTCAAACTCCAAACAACCCCTTCCGGGACAGCAGCGGTACCCCAATTTACGTCAGCTACGCACAACAAGTCGCTTCTCAAACCAGCGTGGCCTACGTCGACCACTTCAAGTTCTTGCTTACACGTTACCAGCAACTAGGCGCCTCGTCGGTCAACGCTCTCTTCCCGCAAGACAACATTCACACCAATTCGAATGGAGCAGACGTTGCTGCTCAAGCTCTTATTCGGGGTGCCCTTTGTGGTTCAGGGAATCCACTTGCTCCGTACGTCAAGAATACCAATGTCCAGCCTAGTGAGTGTGCTCTCTTCTCACCGTAATTGAATGATACTGAATAAATCATGCATCTGTGAACCAGCCTCCTGCGTCTAATAGCTCAGTGAGGTTGTGGCTTGGTGTAGAAGGCTCTACTGTAACCCGCGTTCATCGGACTCGTTCGAATAGAATGTATCGGTTCCTTGCTCCGGCTCGTTCCCCGCAGACCGCCGGCGGCCGGATACAGCAACTGTTTTCTTTCTCTCCCTAGTCTTGAGTGTGCGCCTGAAAATCGGACTCGTCTAAGTGGTATATTGGCAGATGTGCCTGCTTGGCATCCCCTTGTCTGCCTCTCGGATCTCACCTCGGCGTTATGCGTCCCACAGAGGAGCTTCTCTCACCTGAGGAACCGGTGAGGTATAGTATTCGAGGCCGTTCCCCCCCCCCCTTTCACTCCCATCGTGGATGTCTCCGATTTCTGCAATGATAGCCACGTTGTTGTTGACGATTAATGCTATGAGCTGTGACCCCTTTATTTTTGGGTTGTGTGTATGCAACCACCTCGGCAACGCCCTTCCCTCATCCCCCAACTTTTACCAGGGAGGTCGTGTCCACATGACGGTTTTGTGCCATCGCCACCACCGTAAGCAAGATCGACAAACACGCACGATGCGTTCCCAATTGTAGCGACTGAAAACAAGGCCCTTAACACGAGACGCCGCTATATATTAGCCAGTGGATTTGAACCCTGGTGTTTTCGCCCTGCAAATTTACCTCCATCGAACGTGGCATATTGTATATGTATATGTATGTGTCTGCATGTTTTTGTAATGCATACATAGCAGGCAGCGACCCATTATTGTTGGATATTGTAAAATGCAGGATACGATAGTGTTATGGTTCGACGGTTCAGTGTGTAAGAGGATTTATCAACACAGGATAGACAAAATGAGACTTGGGAGCATGATCGGAAGCCAGTCATGCGGCTGTGACATCGTCCACTCGCAGAACCGAAACCAATGAAAACGGTGGCGATGGGTAGGGATCTAAATAAAGTAAATTCCCTTGTCGTTCACATCAACTCGCTCCATCCCACCACGGCCGTTAATCGGCGGACGATAGCTGTCGTGGAGGGCCTCGCGTCCGGCGAACGCGACCAACAGTCCTTTAAAAGAGCTTGAATTGGTCCCAGGAGGGTAGGGTATTTGCCCCAGTCTTCTATTGGGTCTTTTGGGTCCTTGCTATCGCAAACCTTGAGCGCAATCTGACCATCGGTCAGCCCGGCATACGGCATTTCTCCCGTCATAACCTACAGCGAAAGGGCCATCCGATACGTCGTTGGTCAGCGCGTTGGAAAAGGGCATACGGCAGGAAGGTAGATGAGAGGTATGTTTACCGTAAATGCCAAGCTCCCAAAGCTATAAACATCGCTCTGACAAGACCTTGATCCTTCGATCATTTGTTCGGGTGACATCCACGGAACGCTTCCTCCTACACGGTGGGAAGAGGTATACATTCTCTCCTCGCCCAGGATTGTTGACAGGCCAAAGTCCGCCAGGAGAGGTTCTCCCCCATCAGACATTAAAATATTCTCCTGTGAAGTATTCTCGGTAAGTCCCTTTCAGAACCTAATAGAAAATACCCACTTACGGGTTTGAGGTCTCCGTGAACCACGGGTGGGCTATGAGAGTGCAAGCACTCAAGGCCCTTTGCTATACCAAGGAGCTAACATGGAGAAAAATCCGCTGTCAGGGACGTTGCATAGGAGCGCCAACTGTAAAAAACGCGCTAACGTACGACTTGTATCCTTCCAGCATCGGAAAGGTCCTTTATATGGCGGTATAGATTCCCTTGTTCATACCAAGGGGATATGAACGAGAGATTTGGTGTCAAGGTCCAGCCGATAAGAGGAACGATGTTGGGGTGCTTTGGAAGGCTAAGCCAGGTTATGACCTCCTGAATAAACCTCTAAAACGTTAATTTGTTAGAGGAATTAATTCAAAGCGGCCGTATAGCTTCCAGAGGAGGACGGACCCGTAGCCTGCATTCATTCGCGTCCGCCTCATTTCGGTTGTCCAACCAGACAAATCGAAGGACCTTTACAGCAACCTAGTAAATCAGAATTGGGTTTTATCTGAGTGTTATTTGGAGCGCTACTGTATGTAAAGACTTACCTCGGCAGGAAGTGCTTCCGATGGTGTCAAAAATCGGACGTTGCATCGCCAGACATCGCTATAACCACCTATACAGAGAGGGCGCCCTTTCGGATCCTCAATACAGCCTAATAGCGAGTCGTTTGCGGGAAAGAAATAGGTCTCATATAAGGCGCCGGCGCCTGGTATTTGGGGGACTGATTTGGGCAGGTCGGACTGCGCTGACGATCCCCGTGAAAGAGGGTTCGGTATCTCATAGGCCAGATCTGACGTCGTAGTGATGGTAGTGAAAGGCTTCACGCCCTTCAGTTCAAAGTCCCGTAGGCCGGGATCGGCATGAACCCGAAAGGGAGCAGTTGTCAACCAGTGGGAAACCCCTGAAAAATGGCGGGGTACCAGAATATGAGCACCTCTGAACGTTAACTTCCCCCCTATATCGCTTCAACTCACGGAATAGATGGCGAAAGAGCGAAGCAGGAACGACGATTTCCGTGTTCGGCCGCGGAGGTGCGGAGAGGCAGAAGTAGATGAGCCAAGCTAGGAAACAATAGGCGTGTTGTAACGTCGGGGCGCCGTCCTGAGGCGTGAAAGCGCGTGCAGGTCGCTGAGACGATCGGAACAAAGTATGTCAGCGTTGAACTCCGATGTAGCGGTAGCCGTTCGGGGGAGCGGCTGGGTTAACGTTGCTGATAGTGAACGCGACATGGTCCAGGCAGAGAGCGAATTACTCACGGTTCGAGCTGTCGGGCTTTCAAATACGCGAGCCGGCGGAGCGTCCTCTAATCGGTCCTCTCCAAGGCTCAGCCCCGGTAAAGGTCTGTTAACGGGAGCGAGGGTCTCTTCGGAACATGCTTGAAGAATGTGCGGTAAAAGTTTGCTTAGGAATGCACTGGTTTCTACGTCAGGAGAGCAGTGGGGGCACTAAAGGAAAGTGTCGTCATTGGACCCTTCATACCGATCCACAAAAGGGTGACCGCCCATCAAAGGTGAGACGTACAAGCTTTTTGAAATTAGTGGGAGTATCTGTTTCAGGCTGATATCGCAGGGGTGGCGAGGGTGAAATCGGGGTCTTGGCGAGCTGGAGGAGTTGTTGGACACTGGCTAGCACTATTCGTAAGGATTGCAGCAAGTAGAGTTGGAAGAGGTATTGGTATGGAGAGAACTGCATGAGAAATACAAGTATGTGTATACAGGAAGGGGAATGAAAATGGGTAGGAGGGAACTGGGTGCATTCGACGAATGGGGACAAACAAAAGACTTTTGGGATGAAGGGTTTTATAATGGCTTTACTCATGTGTCTGTGTCTAGTTCGTCGAGTGGGCGACTATCCATCTCTGCGCAGGCTCCAAGGTCGGATGGTGCAGCAAACAGCGCCAAAGGAATCACAACAACCCTCCAACAGGCACGCGCAGAAACTAGAAAGAAATTGAGCGATGCTCTGGTCCAATCAAATTGCAGCATACTCCACGTGGGAAGTTCTTTTCCCCGGGCCAACGCCGGCCAGTGCATGACACCGGTGCTGACTACGTCATTGAGCAATGAGATGTCCAATCCCATGCGATATTGGTGTCAAGGGCAAGGTGTTCCTGGGGACAGGGCAGGCAAAACGACCTCACACCGCAGGCTTCGTCATTAAGATGTCCAATCGCATGCGATCCTTGATCTCAAGGGCAAGCTCCACCGCGATCGGGAGACGCCGATGCTTCCGCAGCCAATTGCAAGGCCCTATTGCTGCTCGACTCTTTACCAAACACAAGGAACATGGAAGACGGAGAGTATTCCGCGGATCCAGTCCTCCAAGATTGAGCAATAGCAATGGATCACTCCTTTGCTCCGAAAGTAAACTTAGACGGACGGTCTCTCATTCCCGTTCCCTTTTAGCTGCCGAAAACGAGTCCGACTAGCAGCCAACTGCCATCCCGGGTGGCCGATCGTCTCCCATCACGCACGAAGCCCGTATTGCAATAATTTCGAGGCCAGCCACGTGCCAGACTTGGTTAATCACGGCTCATGATCATTGACGTTTCAGACATAATTCCCTCTGTTGGTCCACTGGAAGTTGGTATCCATCCTCCAGCCACCCCGCAAACCTCCGTCACTACCAGTGCACCGTTGCCCAGGTGTTAAAAGTACCCCGGGACCGAGTCAGTCGCCATTTTCGCCCCTTTAGGCATGTCTCGCTCCCTAGCCAGATCCCTCTTTCCGCTGCACGATAAGGGTGAACGCGGGTGTGCATTTATGGGTAACTTTTCGCATGTCCGCAAACCTGCTTGACCAGGGACCAACCCAAGTCGCCAACAGTAGTGAAAAATTGCATAAGTCTCCACATTTTTGAGCACTGAACCTGTTCTACTTCTTACCCAAGCTGACCCAGCGCCTCCATCTTCTGCTCCAAAGCCTGTGAGAATCTCAGTCGTTCCTCCGGTTTCGTTCAGAGTTTCCCGTTCAGAGACAGCAGCTCCGACATCGGCTCGTTAAGCCACCTTGTTAAAGTCCGTGTGAGACGAAACAAGGGTGATTGCCAAGGGTTTCCAGTCACAAGCTCGGTAACACCGTCGGATTCACTCGAGATAAAGCGGCTTATACCCCCCCCCCCATCGACTGTTGGCCTCCCGAAATCATATATAAGAACCTGAAGATATGGCTGTCTGTTCAGGCGCCGGCCTATAGACCCATCACTCCTCCGCGGTGTCTGACTGACCTACCAGAGGACGAACTGGATTTCAACTTGCGTCTGTTGCACACATAAACACATGCCCGGGAATACTCAATATTTGCAACTCGACCAGTCCATTTACGATAGAACTTGCCTCGGCCTCCTAAATCTCCTCTAAATCGGTGTTCTGCTGTTATCCTTCCTACAATATAATATTGGTCGTTCTTTTCGGCGCCTAAATATCCATACGCAGCTAGATGCCGGAAGAATGAGAACTCTGGCACATCGGCGTCTTTGCATGCACAAGATCGGAGGAAATCTTGCAAGTGTTATCCCATGTTTCGACACTCCAACGGTCAGCCGTTTGGTATCCGTGTTGATGCTCCCTCTGACGAGGGTCATTCGAGCTCAGTGCGACATTGATTTCCACTTAGGTATGACTTCACGGATCCACTGAACCACGCTGGAATACACCACGGCCATGGGTAGGGCTGGGCTGGTGGCTTGCTCAAAGAAGAGTCGATCATTGACTGTGCCGTGCATGTTCTGCGCTGGGCCGGAGTTATCGTGGATAAGACGGCGCCAAAGAAAAGAGAAGGATGCAAACAGATGATAAACCTTAAAGATGCTATATTAGACAGCAGTCTATTTAATTATGCGTTGATCATGACGTCAAACAGCATAAAACCTATACCCATGAATAACCGTGACCACTTGACGGCGTCTCTTCTCAACGTTGAACAGTGCTCGATCGAGCGCGGACCAACAGCACGATGTGCACAGCGCACGAAGCTGACCACCGACAACGACTCTACGAGTGTGTGATCAAACAAAGTTGAACATTACAACTTTGACTACCCATATATGTACAAGGGGGGTCGTGGACAGGTGGCAGATAGCAGGGCTGGGTGGTTAAACAAGATATTGTGATATATAAGATACGGTAGTGATATAGTTCAACAGTTCATGGTATCCTGAACTACATCGGGTTAAGAGTATATTATCAACACAAGATGGACAACATGAGACTTAAGAGCATCATCGGAAGCCAGCTGTGAGGTTGATGACATCGCTCACTTGCAGAGCCGAAACCAGTAAAAATGATGCGATGGCTAGGGATCGGAACAAGGTAAATTCTCTCGTCGTTCATATCAATCCGCTTGATTCGAGGAGGGTCGTCAATCGTTGAACAATGGCTGTCATGGAGGGCCTTGCGTCCGGCGAACGTGACCAGCAGTCCTTTAAAAGAGCTTGAATTGGTCCCCCGAGGTGAGGGTATTTGCTCCAGTCGTCTATCGGGTCTTTTGGGTCCTTGCTATTGCAAACCTTGAGCGTGATCTGACCATCGGTCAGCCCAGCGTACGGCATTTCTCCCGTCATAACCTACAACAAAGGGCGAACCGACGCGTTCGTTGGTCAGCACTTCGGAAAAAAAGTGTACGCGCAGGGAGGCAGATGAGAAGGAAACATGTTCACCGTAAAAGCCAAGCTCCCAAAGCTGTAAACGTCGCTCTGGCAAGACCTTAACCCTTCCATCACTTGTTCGGGAGACATCCACGGAACGCTCCCTCCTACACGGTGGGAAGAGGTGTACATCCTCTCTTCACCCAAAATTGTTGACAGACCAAAGTCCGCCAAGAGAGGTTCTCCCCCGTCAGACATTAAAATATTCTCCTGTGAAGGGTTCTCGGTAAGTCCTTTTCAGAACCTAATAGACATCACCCACTTACGGGTTTGAGGTCCCCGTGAACCACGGGTGGGTTACGAGAGTGCAAGCACTCGAGCCCTTTTGCTATACCAAGGAGCTAAGTTGAAGGACCTACCGTCAACGAACGCAATACAAGGGGTGGACAACATAAGAACTTACGATCCGTATCCGCCGAGTATCAGAAAGGTTCTTAAGGTGGCGGTATAAATTCCCCTGCTTGTACCAAGGGGAAACGAACGAAAGGTCCGGCGTCAAGGTCCAGCCGATTAGAGGAACGATATTCGGATGCTCTGGTAAGCCAATCCACGTTATGACCTCCTGAATGAACCTCTAAATACATTTTTTTTCGTCAAGAAAACTATTCAAAACGGGGTGTGGAACGCCAGATAAAGACGAACCCGTAACTTGCGCTCGTTCGCGTCGGCATCGTTTCGGTTGCTTAACCAGACAGATCGAAGGACTTTTACAGCGACCTAGTTTACATGGTTAGGTTTTGGTCAGAGTGCCGTTTTGGGAGGTCATTAGCATATAGGGGCTTACCTGGGGGGGAAGTCCCTCCGACGGCGTAGAAAAACGGATGTTGCATCGCCAGACGTCGCTATAGCCACCTGCACAGATAGGGCTTCCTTTTGGCTTCTCAATAGCACCTACTAAGGAACTGTTTGCAGGGATGAAATAGGTCTTGCACAGCGCGCTGGCGCCAGGCACTTGGGAGGCTGTTTTGGGCGGCTGGGGCTGAGATGATGCTCTTCGTGGGAGGGGTTTGGCCGTTTCCTCTACCAATTCTGACGTCATTCGATCAGCAGAAAAGGGCTGATCATTTTCGAGTCCCAAGTCCCAAAGGTCCGTGGAGGGATAGATGGGGACGAGAGCACTCTTGAGCCATCGCGAAACCCCTGAATACAGGGAAATCAAAACATTAGTGCCATTAACGTCGATTCATCCCTCGGTTATTTTTACTCACAGATTAGGCTGTGAGCGATGGATCCCGCAGTAGGAACGACGGCTTCTGCGTTTTGCCGTGGAGATGTGAAGTGGAGGTAGAAGCGAATGAGCCAAGTCAGGAGAGCATGAGCGCGTTGCAACCTTGTGGTGCCGTTCTTGGGAAGTTTAGAATCGAGTGTAGGTCGCTGAAACAAAGGTAGGTCAGCCTCGGCTTCGCTCGTTGTCGATGACGAAGCCAGGCAGAGAACGAATTACGCACGGTTCGAAGTTTAGCGCCCCTGGAGGCGCGACGCGAAAAAGTCTCCCCTGGCTGGTCCTCTCCCGGTCGGTCTTCTCCGAGGCTCGTTGGTAGCGATATATTAACAAGAGCGGGGATCCCATCGTAAACTGCTCGAGGACGATGCAGTAAAGATTTTCTCGGTAACGCGCTTGTGTCTCGGTGGGCATAGCGCTCATGGTCGCACTGGGACCAAAGGGTGTCGAGGTCAGTCAGCGAAGGCGGCTTGAGGAAGGCAACGCTTTCGTCTGAAAGCTGATGAAACTTACAAGCTTTTCTATGTCAACGTCTAGTTCTGGATCGTGTTGTAAGGGTGCACTTGGGTTTAAAGTAATGGTTGCGGCAAGCCGGAGCAATTGCCGCACGCTCACGATTAGCCTGCGCAGGAATGTCAGGAACAAGAGTTGGAGGCGGGATTGCATGTCGGAATGCCGAAAGTTTGCGGGAAGGGAAATAAATGCTAGGCGGGGGATGCGGGGAACGTAGTTGCTGCGTAGTGCTAGTATGCTCGATCGACTTTGCAAGTGGCTGCACACCTGAGAAGAGAGAGGCCGGAGAGGGAATGACGCGAGTGGGCAGATGTGAAGAGTCCAGAAGGGGGCGACGAGGGAGCTTACATGGGTGGTACTTGGCCTCTTATTGTTTTTGGTTGAGCGGGGAGGGGTTACTAGTGAAAAGGAAGTAAGGCCGTAAGGAGAGAGGGAAAGGAGCTAGGCCCGCGCCTTCTCAGACCGAGTATGTCACGTGGGCCGGTAGACTTGTCGCCTGCACGGTTCACAGCATGGCCCAACTTGGTCTAGTTCACGTTTCGACCCAATCTCCCGGTTTCCCTCCTTCCCCAGTTGGTAAACTATTTTTATTGTCTTGCAATGCTCTTGTCCCTCGAAGGATAGTTCTCACGTGCCCACAACATCCTCGCTCTCTCGAATCGTCCTGGAGTGCTGTTGTTCCCCTTCCTCTCTCCTCATCATACGGCCTTACTTCCTTTTCACTGCTCAACCAAAAAAAAGCCAAATATCACCCATATAAGCTCCTCACGCCGCTTCCCCCCCTCTTGACCATGAGACGAGAAGTAGCGACGTGTAAAAGAAAAGAAAATCGAATTCGGTTCCGTTTCGTCGTCGGTACTGGTCGTCGTCTTCCCCGTGCACAAGCAGTCATTCCCGCCATTCCCCGCAGCCAGTACTGGTCCTACGTCAGACGCGAGATTTCAGTGAGGGTCCATGAGAAAACGCCTTATCACCTCACCCGGTCTTACGTCCAGAGCTAATCTCCCGGTCACATCGGGAGCATTCCGGCATACCCTTCAACCTCATTAGGCAAGAGTGGCCGAGCCGATGCGATTCTCGGGGGTTAAATCACTGATGCAAACCAGTAGTACTGTATTTGAGAGCGAGAACGTTGGAGACCAGAATTTTCGGGACTTTCGCGCCGCAACAGGCCAGGCTCGCATATCCAATCACGTCTCAACCTAATCCAATCGATTTTCTTCCCCGATGTATGCAGATGTGCATTACAATCCTTAGCGGACCACCGGAATCTCGTTGACGAGGAGCGGGCTAGGGGCGAGGTGCGATGGCGGGAATATTGCCTCACGTTGATGAGCAGCCCTCATACATGTACATGTGGGCTGTGTCGCAAAGCACTTGTGCTCGGGTTCAGCACTCGAATTGGCGCTCACAAGGGAACCTTCGGATTCCCTCCCTGTTTAAGTTATTACGTCATTTCACTGTAACGGAATCAGCAAAGGTCCAAGGCATCAAGCGAATTTCTCTAATAGCACTTAAGGGTTGCAAGCGTCTGGAACGATGTCGCAACATACAGCGCCAAACGAGTCTCAACAAAAATCTTCACCAACTCTAAAAGAGACACGAGGAAGACGGAGTGCGGTACCCCTTGCTGTGGGTCCAATTTAGAAGTAACGGGAAAAAGCGTGACCACCTTGAGGATTGGGAATTACTGGACTTCATGTCTCCTACCTCTTCCCTGTTCACGCTGGGCGATAAATAAATTGGAGGGATCGAAATAAAGGTATTTTTGTAATCCACCCGCCGCGGTTGCAGACATCAGGCGAAGATGTCATATCGAGTTGAAACGCCAGCTCCTTCTCCTCTCACTATGGGCCCCGGCA
>WSUI01000280.1:22265-32980 GCA_019633595.1 Tulasnella sp. UAMH 9824
GATGGTTGGGACGTTCGGCGATGATGGCCCTGATGGAATGCAACTGGCTTCGGGGCCCTTGGCGGAGATGAGGAGGTCCGACGAGAAGGGACTGATGACGGTCAGGGGGGAGTCGTTGTTCGACCAGATTGGACAACGGCAATGTTGATTACAAACTCGTCTTCGCCCATCTTGGTGCTGAGACACATGTTTACAGCCTTGAAGCACTCTTCACCGGCCCCGCAAAGTGCCAGTTGCGGCCTGCAGAGCCCTCCTCTTCTCTTCATCCTCCGGAACCACCCCGTCATTGGCTAACATGTCCTTCACAGCTTCCACGATTTCTTTGGTAGAATTATACAGCGTCTCATGGGCTTGCTTGAGAATGCACACCTCCCGTGGCTTCGCTTCACAGATGCCCTGATGCTCTCGCACTGCACCAACCAAAGTCAAGAGATCGGACTTGATTGTCAGTCCTGCGGGTCGTTTCAATAAGTCTCTCCTTGCTCGAGGCATGCGAGAGATGCGAGTGGGAGTGGATGTGGCCAATGAAAGCAGCAAGGGCGGAGAGTAGTCGATCATGGGTGGTGCCCGAGATCGCTAAGGCTCGGGAGCTCGTACATCCCTCGGACGGGAAGAAAATGTCCGGATCCGAATCTGAATCCTGGCTGTCAGATCCCTCCAAGGGCGAGTCGGGCGAGTGTAACGATGAGGCGCTCCTAATAGAGTATTTCGGTTCCCGATATGGTGAGGGCGTCGCGCGAGCGGGCGATCGGTAAACAAGCTCTTGTTCGGTCGCAGCTCCTCCATTGCTTCTGAGCCGCTTTTGTGCCGCACCCTCGCTGTTCCGGCGTTGTGTTACTCCTACGTGGATACTAGAACCAGCTTCCGAAGAAGAAGGCCATCTGAACAGCCGAGACTCATCCCGGCTTCTGGCTCTCCTTGGTGTGGCACTGTAGCCGGTATTCGCCTCAGCACGCATTTCAACGGATCGGCTATTCCGAAGATCGGATATAGGAGATGCGGCGGAAGATATTGTGCATGCATCATGCACTAAGCTTGATGCCGGAGGGAAAAGTTCGTCTGGGGGGACCTCAATACCGCATTCGAGCGCTATTGCCAAGAATCCCTCGACGTGGTCGTAAACCGCGTCTCCGCGTCCGACAACATCTTGTAATTCACAATGTAGTTCGGGGCCTAATGATACCCTTCGCCCCCGAGCATCAACCGTCGCTTGGGCAGCTAGTCCTTTTTCGGAAGCAGCTCGTGCCTGGGTGAGGATGGCAGAGAGCTCGCTTATGACAAGTTTCCATTGCTGAGCCAATTGGGGATTGTTGCAGGCTAATCTAAGTCTCACGTCCGCAAAGCGAAATACTCGTCAACTCACTTTTGCAGATTGGCTGAATTCTTGTTCGAGCAACCGCATGTCGATAGCACCGAGCGTCCACAGGAGATAACGCAGGGCGTAGATGACGGAAAATCAATAAACCGGTTCATTTTTACAGTATTTTGGAACAGTGCCAAGGTTTCGGCAACCGGAATCATAATCGGAGGGCATGAAGCCCGACGATCTCTGTAAAAAGTATGGGTGTGAGATGCAGAATAGAATACGTGACGAGGGGGGACCTACAAAACAGATTCGCTTATGTCTGACGAATCCGTTACAGACGGCGAGACCGCGCGGCTGCTCCGTTTGGATCGAGACTTCTCGAAGGTTGGGGACTGTAGAGCATATCACTCAGCGGGGGCGAAACATTTTTGGAGCACATAGAATACGGCCTACCATTTGCCTGCTCGAGGAAGCTCGGCTCTCACTCCTAGATGGAGCCAGGTCGCGAGATATAGCAGCTTGTCTTTCTTGGCCCGCATCCGGTACTATCACCATGGTGAACCTTGCAAGTTCCGCCGCCGCTACAGAGACTCTTAACTCACCAGAGGTGTAGTTGCTGGGAAACCAGCCTCTCCGGCCGTCCAACTCCCCATTCCACCAACCGGTTGGGCTCCGATTAAGAACGTGAATGACCTCCCCGGCTCGTAACCTCAAGGTGGCCGCGTTCCCAGGTTCAGGGGAGAAATCATGCATTACCATTACATACTCCGGCTCGTAACCAGATGTGGGCGTAGTTGCTTGACGGTGTTTAGCAGTTCCGCTGGAAAGGCTTGCACGACGCGAATTTTGACTAGAGGGTCGGCGACTTGGATGAGTACCGAAGTCATCGGATGGCAAGCCGTCGTACGCCTCCCGACTTTGTTCTTCGACGGGATGGCCGGCGTGTCGGGCATGGCCACTCCGGCGACGCGGTGCTCGGGTTTCTCTCAATGGTTTAGTGTGCGGATCAGGAGAAGGAATAGTATGCCCTCTTTGAGTCGGTTTGGGGGTTTTTGGGCGGTGAGATTTCACCGGCTGGACATAAATCTCCGGTAAAGCTTCGGTACTGGGAATAAGGGAAGCCTGAGCTGGACCGGAGGTGGGTTGAATAGGCGGGGTCTTTGCTAACGTGCTGGGAACTTGGACCGCAGGTTCACGTCGAGCGCTTGCCCTGAGTTTTGTAGCCGCCGGAAGCGTAATCGCGGATTGTGGGATAGGTTGAGGTTTCGTTTTTGGTGTGACTATTTGCGGAGGAAAGATTAGATTGGTCGACCCCACTCTCAAGAGATGATTTATCCCTAAATAAATCAGCTGTACCTGGTTGAGGCACATCGTTGAAATCGGCCGTGCTTCGGCTTCGAAGCTCCAACACTTTCTGAGTAACTTGAGCAAAGAGGGAAATAGAGGCCGGGTGTCTGATACTTCCGGTGGTTTGCGATAATCTTCCGGTCCACAAATCAGTAATATTACTTGCGGGTCGTTTTGACATTCGGAATACGGTTGTTTATCCGTCATTATCTATTCCAAAAAGTGTGTCAGAACTCTTCTTCGGCTTGGTGACACGCATTACAAGGTCCCACCCCTCACCTCCTGAGCGAGACACCCCCAAGACCATATATCACTGGGGCGTTCCCTTTGACCGTCATTTAAAACCTCAGGGCTGGAATATCGAACGCTTCCTCTAAACCCTTTGCTCGTACTGAGTCCTGTTGGTTCGTCCGATCCTTGCTTCGCCGCTGCGAGACCGAAGTCGGCAAGCAGTGCCTTCCCGTTGTCATTGACGAGTACGTTCAGCTATTTCCACAACAACGCGGAACATAGAACAGACACCGAGTAAATAACCGGCTGTCAAGGCCCCAGCTTCACGCAGTGTCGGACTGCCATTTGATGTCCACCCACCGATTTAAGGTCCCCATGCACTACGGGAGGATCTCTTCTGTGGAGATAATTAAGACCTTTGATGGTATCTATTACCTGTAAAACTAATGTCAGTCGTGCAGCAAGGCCGCAAGCAAAGGGTGATGCAACCAATTTCAGCCGATGTTCCGGCGGTGGTGCCTCCCGAATAAGATAACCCTTCACATTGCCGTTCTTCATGTAAGGGGATACCAGATATGCGGTTTTAAAGTCTTTGCTGAGGTGAAATCCCAGAACGTTTGGGTGATTGCATGAAGCCCAGACTTTCATCTCTCTTGCAAGTCTCTATTTCAGAATGAGGAAAATCAACAGGCGAGTCTCGGTGAGGGAAAGGAACCTCCTCGGTTTACAATTGCAGTTCTCATAGGTACTCCCGTCCCCACTGCATGCAACCCCTTCACCGCTACGGTCCTTGGCTTCTCCAAGAATTGCGCAAACTTGAAGGTGCCCGAGCGAAGGTCGGCAAGCCTCACTGTCCCAAACCCGCCAGTACCGAGAGTAGTTTCTCGAAACGTAATCCGACGCATCGAGATTGAATAGTCCGATAAGGACTCAAGTACTTTGTTCTTGTGTTTAAGTATGTCAATGCCCACCGCACATCGCATTCATTCTAGAGGGTAGATGTATATCGTACCAATGCTTTGGGATCGGGATTTCGAACTTCAGTGGGGGCTTTCTGCATTGATCAAATTGTATGGTCAACGGAAAGATGGGAAGGGAGAAAGATGGGTGGGGTGTTTTTCAACGTTAATGAGCGATCGAGTTCCTCAATTAGTCAGTTGCAGGTGCAGCGTGCTCTGTGGACAATTGCTGCGTGGTGCAAGTGGAAAGGGAGCGGGGAAGCGTCTCGAGACTAGCGGACAGCTTCATTTTCCCGCGTCGAACGGCCACGGGCCCAGGTGTTAGCACCCCGGTCACCGTCCCATACGCTGAGAGGAGAGTAGCGCCAACGGGGAAAAGAGAAGGATGCAAACAAATATGGCCCTTAGAGACACTATATTAGACAGTACTGCCAGAATCTATCTATTCGTTGGACATTACGTGAAACAGCATAAAACATATACCCGTTGTTCACGAATAACCCCTCGACGCCGCCGGCTTCTCGACGTGAACATGCCCACCGGTTCCATCGGAAAGGCTATCCGAGCTCCTCTTGCCACTATCGACACCATCAAGATGCCATCTAGAAAAGACATAGCAGATATATTCATATTGGCCATAGGCTCGATGGTGTATGCATACGGTGCTAGGGGGACGACGGCTGCCAGCTCTCCGCCGCCCCGGAATGGTCTGGCGTATGAAAGAGAAGAGGAATAGTGCCCTCATTTACTCGATCCCGGGTTCTGCGTGTGGCGAGGTTTGGCCGGTCGGAGGTAGCGCCCCACTAGAGTCTTGGCACCGGCGATGCGAGCGATTTGTCCTGGCAGAGAGCTGCGTCGTGTGGATGGTGTCCGTGCTGAGGAAGCAGCCGACGCAGGACTACGTAGAGCGCTATTCTCAGGTGCAGCGATCGCCGAAAGTGTTCCAGTCGTTTCAGAGATAGGTTGGGCCTTGGAGCCTTCTGTGACCGCTGTAAGGAAGAACGATTAGCTCGGTCGACCACGCTCTCGGGATGGGAGTATAATACCAAAGTAAATTGAGTGCATCTCGCTGAGACAGATCGTCGAAGTCGGTCGTTCTCCGACCTCGAGACTCCAGCACCTTCTGATCAACTCGAGCAAACGAGGGGGCACAGCGCTGGTATCTGGATGTTCCGGTGACCTGCGATCATCCGGCCCACAGATCATCCCTATCACGACTGCTTCATTTTTCCATTGGTAATAAGGCTCCTTGTCCGTCATTATCTGTTCACAGAATGTGAGTTTATACTCTTGGTTGACCTCGTCACCTGGTGCGTTGCGCTCACCTCCTGAGCGAGAATCCCCCAAGACCATATGTCAGCCGGACACTCCACTTGGCTAAAATCCAAAGCTTCGGGACTAGAAAATCGGAAGGTTCCTTTGAACCCTTTACTCGTGCTGAGTCCGGTTGGCGTGTCTTGCTTGGCGCTTGCGAGGCCGAAGTCGGAAAGCAACGCTCTTCCATCGTCATTGACGAGAACGTTTAACTATACCCATCAAGATGCGGAACAGGAAGAAAACAGCGAGTAAGTAACGAGTGGTTAAGGACCTAGCCCCACGTGGGTCGGGTTGAGGTTTGCAGACTCGACGCACAGTTTTAAGATCGCCATGCACCACCGGCGGATCTTGCTTATGGAGGTAGTCGAGACCTTTGGTGGCATCTATTATCTGCAACACTAATGTCAGCAGTGCAGAACAGCCACGAGAGAAGGGTGACTCAACCAATTCTAGCCGAGCTTCCGGCGACGGTGTCTCCCGACGGAGGTAATCTCTCACGTTGCCATTCTTCATGTACGGAGATATGAGATAAGCCTTTCGATAGTCATCGGCGAGATAAAACCCGGTGAACTCCAGGACGTTTGGGTGGTGGCACGAAGCCCAGACTTTCATCTCTCTTGCGAGTCTCTGATCAAGGAGGTGCATCAGCAACCACTGCACCGCCTCGCTGAGGTGAAAGAAACCGCTCGACTTACAAATGCGAGTCTCATAGGCAGCTCCGCTCCCGCTACCGCGTGGAGTTCTTTGACCGCTACGGTGGTTGGCCTCTCGAAAAACTGTGTAAAGGAGCCCGAGCGGAGATAGGCGAGTCGGACCGTCCCGAACCCTCCTGTCCCGAGCTCGGTTCCACGGAACTTGATTCGCCGTAATGCGATAGCGTAGCCCGCCAGCTCTTCGAGTACTTTGTTCTTCGAGGGCCAAATACGTCAGCGCTCACTGCACGCCTGCGAGACCGTGAGCTGAATCGACGCACCAATGCCTCGGGGTCAGGATTTCCGCCAGAAGGATAATTGGCCATTGATCAAGCTGTATGGTCGATGCGAGATGGTGATGGGTGGTTTGGTGAAAGAGCGATACTGGTTTCTTGCGTGTTATATAGACAGCTGCCGCGTGGTGGAAGAAAAAGGGAGGTCTACTGTTCCATTGTTCGTTTCCCATACACATCGCTAAGAGGGGTTGTTCAGGGTGCCATCATGTGACACGTTGCTGGGGGCGCAAACGCCGATTACAGCCGTCAATCTCCGAACTTGAATAAGGCACAGCCTACGGCTGTCCGGCACCTTGCTCACTGGTTGACCTCAGGGGCATTACGCTTTCGTCCAAGAATATTGAAGTAGATACATAAATGGTAGTCGAAAACAAAAACATGTGGTGCATCCCTAAGTGGTAGTATATGGATTATAGCGAAGGCACCAGGAAGGGAAACGAAGGCCAGCAGAAAATAAATGGCGCCGAAATAGCTGCCCACTGCCAAGAGGTCAACTTAGAGCAGGGTCGATCCGTTGAACTCAGTTAAGTAGAGCCAGACTTCGTCGCTTTGGAGCCCGGTGATTAGTTGCCCCTATAAGGTTGGCCATATCACTTCGTTGTGCGTCAAGCAAAGTGTGCGGGTCAGGTGAACCGGAATTCAATGACGGCGCCGGCGAAGTCTTTCTCAAACATCGCCCTGGCCGAACAAGTTTTCGGTCAACATGTAGGATACAGGCAGCAACCGAATGGCATCAACTCGAATACTGTACACCTCGTGAAAGGGCGGGGTTCTGCTTGCCGGACTTCCTTAAATTCTGAAAAATAAAAATAAAAATAAAAATGAAAGCCGGTTCGTTAATATTCCTCATGGCTTTACGTCAACGTCGCCCTGTCAAGGAGGTCAGGCGAGGAGATAATCCGGTTGATGAGTGTTTGCTTGTGAGTGGAGGCTGCCTAATATTATTGAGGGCGGAGGACGAGAGGTCATGTCGAAGGGAGGAAGGAACAGGTGGGATTGATGGAGGAAGAAGGGCTTATTCTAATGAGCAACCCCTTCCGATCGGAAGGTGCCGACTAAGTCTTCATCTAGGGTGATACGCCAGAGGGAGCTTGCCGAGAGAGCGTAAGGGTTTTTGGCAGCGTCGCCTTCATATCAGATGATGTGAGTGATTGAGCCTAAACCTGGTTGCTTTGAGGAGGTTTTCCCAATGGGGTGGAACCGACCTACTACTCTCGTATTTCTTTCGCGATAGATAGTCATTATATCCGTCCAAAGGAATGGGGCTTATGTAGATATCTACTCTAGCGCTCTTTCCATATCGTCAGAGCCGCCGCCTAACACCACCTCCGCCTCCGACCCGTCCACCCGTTCGAGTCGTATCACTCTGACACCGACTCTCATGACTGCTCAGAGCCGTCGTTGAGCAATATATCCACCTCATGACTCGCTCAACGACGAGTGGTGTCGCTCTATTGTCATTCCCTTACTTGTATTCCTTGCGGTGACGAGTGGAACGCGCGAAGTCGAATGGAGAGAGGGACAGGAGGATAGAATACAAGTAATCGCGAACGAGGAAAATGAGTACAAGGAGTAGCTACCAGTATATCTAGGTAACAGGTAAGACAGTAGGTGTGCAACGACTCAGGCGCGCTGAGCTCGTCGATCGAATGAAACAAGTCCGTCTCAGCCAGCAGCCAAGGTTCTAGCGAGGATCTTCCCACGTTTTACTTCCCTGTTCACACCTTGGGCCTCACACATATTTCTGTTAGCGTAACTCGCGCTCCTGACCTACATATTCTCGCGGCTGATGCTCAAGTCCTTATCGCCATGGCCACCATGCCACCACAAACATTGCAGAAGCTGACTCTATATAAAAAATCATTACGACGGCGCTTGCTATCCTAATCGCAATGGCCTTGTCCGGTCCGGAAGTCAACGCGTTGGATGCTGCAGCTGACCGAAGGCTCGAGCAAGCAGTCAAGTCATTTGCCTTTGTTGTTGCATTGGAGCTGTGTTGGAGTTCATTAAGGCGATTGTAAAGATATCAGGGGCATAAATGGATCCTCAACCATGGCGTATTTGTTTGTTCAAACATGCCCTCTCGCGAACTTGAGCTATTTTCTTGAGAAGGCCAACGCTTGTGTTCTTTCCTCGTTCTGCCTTTAGCTTTCAATGGGCTTATGTAAATAAAATCCTGGAACGCATGCAGGCAGATGATCGCTATAATCGACCGCATCTGCATTGATAGTCAACATGAGTAGAAGAAATCAGAGATATCAATGCAACGTCACTATTATTTAGCTCTCAAACTGGAGGCGGTAAACGCCAATGAATATAGTCCATGTTCTTGCTAGGACATTGAATCATGAAACAGATAGCTACCCGCATATGGCTTTGGGAACCCCACTCCCATTCGTGGACATAACACCTTTTTTGAAAAGTCTGATCATCATCTTTGACAAATAGGGACCTCCTTTTGGACCTCTACGTCCTTGGTCTGCTGAGATTGCACTAATTGAAACCATATTCTTCAGAGGGTTTCCAAGAGCTCAGCTCACCATCGACTGTTCGTAATGAAACGGCTCTAAAATCTTGAGAATGCTCTCTCGGATGGGATGCAGGACGTTGGCTGAAATGCAGTTTGCGAGGCGCCGTGTCCCAGCCGAGAATGGAGTCCTGTGCATTTATAGTTAGTGCTAAGACTCTAATCACGTCTCGGAGAGATGATGGCGAACCAAACTTGAACCCGCAGACCCCGACCATCAGTCGAATCGTACTGTCCGACACCTTTGCAGACGGTAAGATATATGGGGCGCAACGTTGCGGCTGCGTAATAAAGCTAAATATGGATCAGCTATATTGTCACCTAGTTGCTTCCGGCGACCGAGACCTACCCAGAAGGCAATGGAGATTACGGTTGGCATTACTACATGGTAAAAAGCTGTCAGGTCAATAAATACTTGGGCCCCTTCTTTGACTGGTCAGACTTACCATAGACTTCTGGTGGGGTGACTTCCCATAGAAGGACAAGTAACCCGATGAAAAAAGAAAATATAGCGGAGTGCATTAAAGCACTTCGCATTGGTGTCGTCATCATACGATATAGAAGCGATTCCGTCCTCAACTCCTGGGACGTACTCCACGACAGCCACTCCATGACTTTGAAAAATCAAGGCCGGTCAGGATTACGAAAAGCTTCCTGGATTCCATCATCGAAAATAGGTATTTACCTAGGAACTGTTTACAGAAGTTCCTTGGAGTTAGCAGGCCGGTCGTTCATTAGGCTTCGAACTATTTATGCTTACGGAAGCTATAGCAGTGGCCAGCCTGAACTTGAAACTGGTTAAGGCTGTCCCATTGACGTAATAATGATTTCTTACGAAAGGAAGAGGCTTGTGGCAAACAGCGCGTTAGCAGCCTGTCTCCCGTGCGTGGAATTATCTGTGTAGGTGGTGGAAAAAAGCGTGACCACCACTGCTGACACAAGTGTAGCCTCATTCACGGTGTTAGGGTAGTGATGTAGTACGGTTTGGTTGAAGAAACACTCACAGTAATAGTCATATTCCCGCAATTTATTCGAGACGCTTCTGTAAGCAGGTTGTCAAGACTATCGACATCAAGCTGTGGCGAATACCGTTAGCTGCGTGTAGTAAAGGCGATGGAGGTCCACAGAGCGTACTCGAACCATTGCCTCAACAAGGCGCCAAACGTGAGCCTCCGTTACAGCGTCATCGGGCCAGTTGTCACGCCCTACGAGGATGTGCTTGGTTTCTTGAAAGAGAGCATCCCTCGAATCATCGGCGTGATCGGGTGTGACAGGAGAGGCTGAAAGCGGCTGATTTTCTAATGCTTGGGTCCGAAAATTCGCTCGAGTAGAGTACGCAGATTGCCTCCTTTTCTTCGGCATGGCCAAGGAAGGCAAGGAGGAGCCTCGGGACGGAACCCCAGGCAGAGACTCTGTCAACGTGAATTGACCGCGACCAGCGGTTCTGTCGAATGTACTCATGTGCAGTGCGGTAGGAGTAGTAGGGAGGAGTTAATGGCGCACAGCAACCCGAACGATATACTGGCCTATTATAAGAGCTCATCTTCCCTAATCAGGGGCTGTTTTTGGTCGTTGATCCGGTCGCAGCCTTCCGTTGAAGGAGATACAGCAGGATTGTATTGGTCCAAGCGGCCTCCGAGAAACCCCTTCCGATGTCTACCGCAATCCCCCTTCCGACCAACCTTCCGAGAAAGTCCTTCCGATTGGGCGTGCTGAGCATGTCCGACAAGGAACAGGGGGGCTTTCATCACATGGTGGCGCTGCCATCGCCAAGGTGTTTGTCAGGGACTACTTCACGCGACGCTACTATGACCTTTAGGAAAGATGTTGATCCGGAGCAACGCATCATCACGGTCCCAGATGAGAGACAAAAATTTGATCACATGTGACCCTTGGTGCACTTGGTAGGTGGTAAATAGGTGTAGGTTGGGATTCCAATTGGCAATATTTTATTGTATATGAATCCCACCCCCCAGGTTGAACTTATGAAAATTGGAAATGATCGCGTAGCAGGTATTATTCAACTAGAACAATTGCTAA
>WSUI01000281.1:0-37274 GCA_019633595.1 Tulasnella sp. UAMH 9824
CGCGACAGAGCCGAACAACGAATCTCCACTGAACGTCGAAGCCGCAGAGCTCTGGGAAAATCAGCAGAGTGGGTCACCCAACCTCTTTCTACTCTGACCTCCTCTGATATCTGTCTTCAGTGTTCAAGACCCGTCTCATGCAGCTCTACACGCCGATTCAGTGAGGGATGGTGCGACTTGGCTCTACCCTGGCGACCCCAGACAGAAAAAATGGCCAACACGTTGTCCTGTATCTTGGCTGTATATCGATCTTATTGCAAACCTGGACACATTGACGTGACGCGCCCGATCTCGAAAACCCAGCTGTGGGGAGGCACCTAATCAACCTCTAATCATTCATTATCCAAGCATTATCGAATGACGGAGATGTCTACTTCCGTTTGTTTCCTTTGGGCTTTTTGGTCTGATCGTCTAAGAGCCCCGCAGCCTCGATCGCATTTCGAGCCGCAGCGTTGATATGTTTGAATCGGTCTGGGCCCAGATGTATCCCCCCAAAATACCGGGTAACGACGACGAGAACGTTGGTCAACCCCTAAAACCATGGGTGTTCAACTCGATTACTGAAGCTACCCGCAACGAAAGGACGGACCAATATCTGAAGTAAATGTGCTAAGCGCCCTCCAGCTGCGGTTTCCCCGTCATCATCATTGTCCTGGTGGAGGATCCCATTAACTTGAACTCTCCAAGCTCGAATCACAGGATGAGCAGCACGAGCGATTTTCCGGTCGCTTAGCAAATGTTGGATGATAAGGGGAACCTAGATGAATATACGATGTTAACAAAGAGTCTCTATTCCCTCAGAGACTGTTAAATGGCATGTACCTGAGCTGGGTCTGTAATAGTGCAAGCACGAGCTACGAAGACGCTCTTCCGGTCCATGATGGGCTCACTCTCGAATAATTTGATATCAGATGGTAAGTCAACTTGAGGCGAAGCTGCCTCTGCGACCTCTGAGGACGCCTCCAGGACATTTTCTGCATCTGACTTATGTTTCTGCAAGGCTGCCTCGTGCTCTTGTTCGTGTTCTAGGTGACGGGCTAAGCTCAGACTGAGCCGTTCATTGTACCACTCTCCAAGCACGCCCTTGACGTGCTCTATCCCATCGCTGGTACGCCATTTCATCAGTATCCACCCCTCTCCTCCTGAAATGATACGAGTAACCCACAAGACAGCCACGTCTCCCGGATTCCATTCCACCCCAGGATGAGCTATATAGGTTCTCATAATGGCTCCAAATAACGCTGCATCCACCCCAAAGTCTCCGATGTAACGTGAAAGCAACTGCAGCTGAGGCGGCGAGCTTGCTGGATAGGCTGACGGGAGTGTCACGAGGAGACGGATTTGGACCGCTTCGTGAGGCGCAGTTAGACTGCATTGGGAGGGGAGTCAAATCAGGTGAAAATATCAATGGCCCGGAGAGACATACGCACGATATCAACACAAACAAGCTCACGTCGTTAGGACCTCGAATCTTATGCGATCCCCTGGGAGCCACCCCAGGAGTGAGTCTGCGACTGAGGGAGACGGTGGTCGACTATCGTCCTGATCTGCGTTGCGTCGGGTAGCCGACCAAGGCCGAACTGAATTCTCTCCATAAATAGACTGTAATGCTAGGGAGCGGATGAGATGGAAGGAATTTGTCCATGCGAAAATCCGTACCTTCCAGCTCAATTGCGACCTCAGCACGGTCTGGATCGGCATCCTGAAGAGCAGCAGTGAAGGCGAACAACTGCTGATCGTATGTACTCATGGCTGACTACCTATGAGCCTGCTGGTCCCTTCCTCGGCAATAACTGTTCTTGACCGGCGGAGGATTTGCGGATTGCGACCGCGGTGATATCAATGGACGGGAACAGATACGAAATCATGTCCAAACACAGCAGTCCAACTAGAATTCACTACGCTACAGCCATTATACATGCAATATTTTCAGAACAACAATGAGCAGGCTACGTCCACATTTCCGCCGGCAGCTTCCAAAACCTGTAGAGCCATATTTCGGTCCACTCCAAGCGCCATTATAGCTTGAACATCTTTTTCAGGGAAGCGCTGGCTTGCCCCACCTCGTGGACCCGACGGCTGCGATCCAAGGGCAGGGCTTGGGCTTGGGGCCGAAGAGAGCGATTGCCCGGCTCCAGGGAAGCGAGGCTGCGAAGCAGACGGGCCTGGGGCTGGTGCCGGTCCGGGTTGCGTTGGGGTGTCCGCCAGCTGCGCGTCTTGGCCTAGGGCGTTTTTAGGCAACTCGTGTTCCGGGAGGAACGATACTTCTCGACCTCTAATACGGAGTACGTTCCTCTCCAGGTCAATGCAGGCTTGATGAGCCTTGAGCATGTCCAGACCAAATAACATATCAACGTCTTTCCCCTGCGGACACGTACGCCGAGTGAGCAAGCGCGGGGGGTTGAATAGTTCGAAGGAGTAGGCGCACCTCTAAGACTGTAAAGGAGCAAGGCAAGAACACATCTGCGACTTTGATTTGGGCGCTGTGCACCCGCCCGAGAATCTTTGCCGTGCCAACACCCTTTGCAATACCCGAAAAACGCGTATCTAGCAGACGCATGATTCTATGGGGAGAATTAGACTATCTGAAGCAGAGGTATAACGCCTTCAACGTACCCGCAAGCCTCTGCGCACTCCGGGCTAACTGTAAGCCATGTAGATTAGACGTATTCTGAGAGAATGAGCAAAAGGTCGTACCGATGGTTTGTTGAGCTCCACTGTCCACGAACGCTTTGACAGGATGCCCATTGACCTCTACAGGGATGCTGGACCACAGTCAATTTTAACACCCGCATGTATCGTAGGGCATGGAACGCACTAAAGCATATGCACGCGGCCGAATGCCTCAGGTGAGAACTCCATAGCATGTTCAAGATTTTCCATTACAGCCTCCATTCTGATGGCTTCTTCTATCTTCTTTTGCGCTTCAATATTGAAGGGATCCATATTGAGCGCTTCAATCTCTCTTTGTCGGGCAAGTTCTGCATCCTGGTGTTTCCTCCGAGTTTCACTTAAAAGTTGGGCGAATCGCTGAGGGTTATTCCGCGCCGCCTCCACAATTTCAGGTTGTGTCTGATAATGCGTTCGTAAGCAGGATAGTTAGTCATCTGCTTGGGCATCGTGGTGATGCCCAGAAGCGAACCTGCTGGAGCTGACGCAAGAGTTGCGGATCCCCGAGTAACTGGAGTCTCATCATTTCTGCATCCTGCTCTACGGTTCTGAGTAAAGGAAGTGGTTGTTCGGCTTAGCTTTTCATCGGGATAGGCGTTCGTATACTAACCGTCCAGCGACGACGACCTTCCGCCGAAGTGAGAGCATGGCTTCTTCTCCAATGCCAAACGAGGCCAAGGTAGCCTTTGGATTGCTAAGGTCTCTCCCTTCAAAAGAAATACTTTGCTCGGACGGTGGAATACCGGACTGTCCGTGTCACAGGGCAGGGTTGGACGATGAGGACAGCGTTTCACTTTGGTCTGCACCACTTGCCTCCGCTTCCAATAACGCCATGATATTCTCCAATTCCATCTGAGGGTCGACCTCGATCACGTAGGACTGACCGATATCGGTGAAGAAGGTTAGGCGCATGTCTGACTTGGAGTTAACGGTGGTGTAGAGAGAAGTGAGCGGAAAGGGGTCGCGGTCTTGATCTTGACCAAGCTCGCACAGAAACCGAGTTATATAACCGTGACACCCCTTTCAAGCTTTCTAAGCTCAACCATCTCGGGAAGGTCTGAGAAGAAGAAATGACGCGTCGGGAAATAGTCAAGTTATGCACGACTCTGAGGATCTAGAAGCTGCTAGATCGTGGTGAAGGAGAATTGTACAAGGGGCGCGCGGCGTCGAATCTCCCCAGGGAGCTTCGTGGAACGCGTACAAGTCTCCATTAAACCCAACATCGCCGCTAAATTAGGCCGCAGCCTGTACAGTTTTCTCCGCCGATATCTCAGTATCCTGGGCTGCCCTTGGTTTCCGACCTTGCTTGGTGTGAGCAAGAACATCCAAGACGGCAGCCAAGTCCGCTCTCCAGTTTACCAAACGCCTTTCAAGGTGTGCCCAATCTTCCGAGCCGAACGATCTATGCGCCGCGCGAGTGACATGCAGCGTCTGGGTCGGTTGTGAAAGCTTGCCGCCAATCAGATTTACTCGCATTGCTGTCGCAGAGAAATGTTCAGATGGAGTTTTAGAGCGGTAAATCAGCTCCTCACCATCGATCGCCCACTTCTCAACATCTGCTGCCGGCACTTGCAGGGTCGAAGCAATAGCCGAATACGGCAGGTCCTTGCCTACGTTTTGGGTTGCCAAACCTGCAATGCTCAACAGCCTGATCTTCCTCTCGAGGGTACCTTTATCTAGGCCTGCCAAAAGTCGATAAATGGTTGTGTTCGAAACAAGGAGAGTACTTGAAACCCACCAGAGTCGCCAAGGGATGCTTCATTCTTCGATAGCCAATCACTCAGCTGTGCGTAGTCCCCGTTCAGAAAGACCTGCAGAAGGCCAAATAGCGGGGTTGACTGCACTAATTTGAGAGAAGGGAGCTTCTTTACTGAATCCAAATCGAACATGGTCGGAGTTTTGAGTGCGGCGGTAATCGCGACGAGGATAGCGGATTGGATCTCAGTCGACGATTCAGGGAGAGAGGAAATGTAGGAGAGCTGGAACTCGAGGAACCTTTCACTGGAAACCCCTTTTCAGATCAAGGAACTCTGGGCGTAAATGGACAGACTCACGGAGGACCGCACTTACTGAAGGCATCCGAAAGTGACTTCCAGAGTGAGGACTGCTCTTCAGCAGTGACGTTCCATTCAGAGATCCACCGCTCTACATCAGATCTTTTGATCCCAAGGAGGTCGAGCTCATCTTGAGATGTGGCCAAGGTCACAAGCCCCTGATAGACCTGGAGCCGCAAAGGCGAATTTCGGGGTAGGATATTGAATAAGTTCGTTAAACTAAAGATCAAATGTGAGCGGGATTAATCTACTGTGTGTGCTAATAGCCAAACACTCACATTCTGTACTTGATGATCGCCGGGTTTGGTGCAGCTGATATGGTATGAAGGATGGGCGTCAAATGCTCCTTTAGACCCGCCTCATCGGGAAATAGTGTAAGGACGTGTGCGTATAGGAGGTTGAAGAATCCCTCAATCTCTGCAATAAGATGCTTCATCAGGATTAGAGACTCTAGTAAGACGGGCTGCTTGGTAACTTAGCGAACCTTTTTCGGATCCGGATCCTAGTCCCTTGACGGCCCCAAGGACAAGGGTGATCGTCTTTTGTTTTCTGTTCTCATCCGAAGATAGTAAAGCGTCTTGGAAAGGACTGATGAAAGAGGTTCGAGCATCGTCGGCTAGATCCCGGGCCATGTAGTTAACAAGCTCTTGGACCTAAACGCCTTGATGAATAGGAGACTGATATTTTGATTGCGAATTTACTACACCTGCTCCTCGAACGTTCCGTCGCCAAAAATTAAGGTCGAGTCTGAGGAAGCCATGCCAGTCAAGTGTCCTCCAGGAATTTTGGCGCGGACTGGTGTTGTTTGACTGACTGGTCTAAATGACTCGGGCACACGGTTTATCATTGGTCAGCTTTTCTATCCTAGTGGAAATTAACACTATCACTCTGTTCCCGTACGGCCAAAACCCGCACGCAATCATGGGTACGACAGCACGGTATAACAAAGTTTAAATCACAAATCGAAGACGCGGCCTCGCAGCGCCTGCATTTATTACTCCTCGTCCTCAGTATCAGACCGCATATCAATCTCCGGAATTTGTCGATCGTCATCCTCGTCGTCACTCATAGTTAGACGGAGATGAGAGCCACGCGTGTCTTCTGAAGTCATGATTGGAGCCTGTGGAGGCTCGGTTTGGCCGTAGGTAGATGGCACAGCCCACTCCGGCTGCTCGTGCGGTTGAATCTTGTTGTCGGATTCGATGGCGCTTGAGTCGCGCTCGGAGGTCGCACCCACTGCGGTTGCGGTGTTGGCCGAAGGGAAGGACAAGGCTGAAAGCGGTTGGATCATCGGTAGGGGTTCTGTAGCCTTCTGCCATGCCGAAGATTGGGCCACCGCTGAAGGAGCAGCGGGGGTATTGTCGGGCATAAGAGCAGCATGATTAGAAGTGTCATTTTGATTCTGGGCCAAACCTGTTGCTGCTGTATGCGTGAACCCATTCCTTAGGGTGCCCGGGACTCCCGACTCCGCCACACTTGACAAGCGTAACTCATCCTGGATTTCCCTCTCTTCTTTCGTCTCTTCCTTCCTGAAAAGAGGGAACGACTCAATCGGAGGAGCGGTTTTGAGTAGTGGAGGCATTCGTGGGTGAAGAGCGCTCTCCAAGCAGCTCGCAACTTCAGGGTACGCCTGAGACGAAGAAATTGAGCTATACTGTATAGAAGTGATAGTAGTTCCGGATATCACCTTTGCGGCTCCAGACCCTTCTGAGAGAGTTGTCGCTGACAACACAGTCCCCAACGACCTAGCGGCGAATCCATCCTTGCCGTGCTGTGCGATTCGAGCGCTCAAAGTGAAAACCTTCTGCTGGAAGTTCTCGTAAGCACCGAGGTCCTTGGAGAATGCTTGTGGGGTTTGTTGGGGTAGCGAAAGAGTAAGGGAGAGCAGCACCCGGTGAATCGTGGACAAGGTGGGTTGGGAGAGGAACCCAGATGCAACGAGCGCCTCCAATACTGATATTAACCAGTCAATCGGCTTTTCCATCGTTCGAAGATACTCAAATGACACACCATTAACAGCACCGGTGATCTCTTCCGATTGCGCAACGCTCAGCTGAGAGCCATTAGGTTGATTTCGCAGCAATTCGTCTCCCTCATACCCTCTAGCCCGCTTCTTTCCCTTTCCCCGGCCACCAGAGGTCGGTCCGAGTTCATGGCTTGATGAATCGCTTTTGGACGGCTCGTTCGATAGAAGGGCGGTGATGGTACTAAGCGTGGATCTGGCCACGCGGTTGGGAAGAACTGGTGAATGAAAAGGATGCGTCCGGTAGATGATAACCGGCAGAGTACGAAGAAGCAACGTCCGAGTACTGACACTGAATTTTATTGAGATTGCGACGGAAGATCCAAAATAAAGTAACTCACCGGGTGCCCGGTTGCGAGATTTGAAACATCATGACGTTGATTAATTGGGACGCATATGGGGTCAGGTGTCGCCCAGCGCTTACAGAGTGATATCAGTCCGCGAGTAGGGTGGAACTACCACTATTTGACGTACCTGTCACATATTGCTGTTGTAAGCTGGCAACCTAACGCTGATATCGAAGGAATAAGGCTTAGTTGGAATGCATGTAGGGCTATATCTTGATGTTCCAACTACTCGGTAGAGGTTTCCTTAGAGCAAGTTTTGCGATTTTAAGAATCCTACTTACAGTATGCTCAGGAGCGCCTTTTAGTAGGTCTACAGCGAGCTCGACTGTACTTGCAAGAGGGAACATCACTGTTCGAGTGGTTTCTGTTCTTTGGACTCAGGTATTTAGCATAGCTCGGGCCATGGTGCTAGAAGTCAAGTACTTACTGTAGTAGGGCACTGACAACAGATGTCATACAGCGTAACCGGTCCAAGGCAAGGGGCATGGCGATCATGGGGTCGTCTGGGAGTTTTGGGACCTCGAGGCCGGATCTAGCAACCGGTGGTGCTAGACCAGTGATATAACAATTAGAAATGGTATGCCAAGCTTGCAAGACCTTCACCCACTCGAGGTAAATGTGGTGCGGAGCGCTGCGAGGGACTCGGCAGCCGTTGCCAAGGCGCCTTGTATCGTTTTCTTCCAGGAAGCTGAGCTTGCGGTCTTTCCACTCGAGACGTACAGAGTTGCAAGGAGTTTCGAAGCCGAGGAGAGAATCTCAGGAGGTGTTGTGGCCGGGAAAGAACCGGAAACATGTCTTAAAGCAAGCTTTTGAAGAGGAGACTGCGCGGTCCGTTGAACGGAAGGGTATATGCTTATGAGAGCATAAAGAGTTTCGAGGATGGTAACCTATCGCCATGCCTTAGTAGTGGTAAAAATTCGAAAGTAAGGTTGAACTCACCTGTAAGGATACCGAGACGTCCTTTTCCGCAAGAGCGATCATTGCCAATGCGTAGCGGGAAACATTCGGAGTTGACACTTGGCGCTGAAACTCGGTCATATGGATAGCCGATGAAAATATACGGAATAGAAGCCGAATGGACATCGAATAGACGGGCTCCACTTCGACTTTCTGTAAGTTCAAAGGTTAGCGATTGGTGATTGCTGTCGCAAGACCAAACAAAACGCACGGATAGCATTGGCAGAACGATGCCGATCCAGGTCTCCGCGTACTCGAGCATGAGCTGTACGCTGAGCTCGGATGTTTTATCCGCGAGACAGAGACCCGTCCATCTGAGTGAAGGCTCCCGTGAGTGCAGGAGAGAGTTGATCCTAGCCATCCATTTTCCAGTGTGCTGAGAGGGTTTAAGATGGTCTTCCGTCAAAGTTTGCAGCACGATGGGAGCCTGTGACAAAGCCGTTACATCTGTAGCTAGCTGATGTTGGAGAAGTCCTCCAATGTTGTCCATGACTGCTAGGGAGCGAGTTGTCGGCGCTTCCCTCAGTAAATTTCTAGGCGGAGACGGGGATTACCCTCTACTTCACACAGGCACGGCGAAGCACTCTCAAAGCCCAACTTCCACCACCACCTTGCTAACGACACCGCACCACGATTTGGATGACCTGAATGTCGTTCGACGCACCAATCCCTCGGCCAAGGGCCAACAAGGATCTGTATCCTGTAGATCCCGCCATTCAAGACCTCCTCAAAATATCCACTTTCAATTCTGACAAGTTCGATATCAAAGACTTCATCGCTTCAATGTCCGAAAAGCTCATTGCACAATCGAAAGCAGAGCCTGGCCGTGCGTATTCGCGTTGGCTTTGGCACAATTGATTCTCACCGAACGATCCACAGCTTTTGACCCCAAACCCTTCATCCGAACGTTTGAATCTGCAGTAGATGTCTTGATTGACCTCCGAAAAGACGTACAGAAAAAGACGGAACGCGAAGAGCAAAGTTGCAAAACTGCTGAAAAGGAATACTCGAAGAAGCTTTCGGAATTGAATAAAGGTTTTGAGGTTCGGCTAATGCTTTATTTTGAGCTCTTCGACCTCACTATGTTCAGTCCGTAGGCAAGTCTTTCAACGGCATGGAAAGCAAAATCACCGAAGTTGGCCGAACTGCTGTACGCATCGGTAAGCTTGTTCCTCAAAGACATCAGAATCACCTTACGAGAATTACCTTTGCGGCTAGGGGAACAGCTGGAATCGATCCATATAGCACGACAACGAGCGCAAGCGGCCCACGATATTGTCAGTTATTGGAATCAATTCTCCCGTGGCGATACTACGAAGATTGAGGCTCTGAGGAAAGAAGGGCGCGAGGGAAGACAACAAGTTGCAGTTCTGCTGCGGCGTTTGACCGCAGTCTCCAAAGAGCTGGATGTCAAGAACGCCACCAGGGTGAGAGGTACTTCTAAGGGAATTAATCAACGAGCTTAACGCAATTCTAGGCTAGGACTGAGCTAGAGAAATACTGCGAGAAGTTCGAAAAGGACATGCTTCGGTTGTTCGATAAGTCCTACAGAAAAACGGATCCGAAAATTATGAAGGCGCGTCAAAGCTTCCGAGAGTATCATTTTGACGTATCTCTGACTTTTGGCTTTCTCTTTAGCACTGCGCTCAAACTCTCCTCGAGTTCAACGGCGGAGCCTCTTGCGTTCAGATCTATGTCAATCAGCACGACTTCTTCATTTCAAAATCAAGAGTAAATGAGACGACTTCAATCGAAGAAACACATCTGTCGGTGGTTCCGAATTATTTTGGGTTCTCATGCTCATCTATCCTTTACCTTCATAGGTGGGAAATTCTCCCGGATCCAGATGCAAGTCTGCCAAAGAAAGAGCTCGGTCTAGCTACCCTTCTGGAGGATATCCGTACTACCGTTGGCCAGGAGGCGCAGATCATCCAGGCGGTCTTCCCGAATCCGCCCGTTGTTATGCAGGTCTTCTTGCAGCGAGTGTTCGAACAATCGGTAAGCCATAAACCGGGACCCTCTTATTTAAACCAGCTTAACCATTTCATGATTAGATTCGAAGCCACATCGAGATGCTTCTCGACAAAGCCTCCGCCATATCCACCCTTGCTTTCCTTCGCCTCCTCCAGCTCGCGCATGTACAAACATCAGCCCTTGTAGAGGATCTCCGGCCCTACGACCTGTCCGCGGTGATGTCTGCGTCTTCCTCCAGAGCGGCAGTGGAAGGTAGCTCCCTTGATGCTCTGGAGACACGCGATGCTCGTGGAATGGGTGTTGCATTGCCTTTTGGTACAATGCTTGAAGGCGCAATGGAGGAGCTCTTTGTACAATACATCGAGGGCACCAAGTATCTCGAGAAAGAGAGTAAGAGCTTAGGAGAGCTGTATTCAGAGTATCTGATGAGATTCACCAAGGTCCATGTAAGTAAAGCGATCATTGCAAGTCTCATTTCGCGAAATCTCACAGGCACTCGGTCACAGCTTATGATGAGGACCAAAGCTTCCAGTGGTGGTTTCCTTGACCGCATCGCCAATCAGCTATCTTCTGGAACGGGGACATCTCTTTCGGCAGCAGCGGCATCCTCGTCCGCGTCTTCGGCTTTCGCAAAACTGAGCGGGATGGCATCAAGCATGAAGCTGTCAGGTTATCCGGGTTCAACAGCATCTCCCACCTCCCCCGTTCCTCCAGTTCCCACAAACAGTGGAGCAGCCGAAACTGCCAGAACTACGGCGCCTGCAACAGCGGGAGGACAAAGTGAGAGCGTCAACGAGGCAGATGGC
This sequence comes from Tulasnella sp. UAMH 9824, assembly GCA_019633595.1. Taxonomy (NCBI): domain Eukaryota; kingdom Fungi; phylum Basidiomycota; class Agaricomycetes; order Cantharellales; family Tulasnellaceae; genus Tulasnella; species Tulasnella sp. UAMH 9824. Next base: position 10,832 of record WSUI01000281.1, read on the forward strand.
GTTTTAAGTCTAGAGACCGCAGAGAGAATGCTTAAGTGGCACGCGGAAGCGATCGGTCGATGTGTTGAAATGAGCCCTTCGGCGGAGTTGTGAGTGTATGGATTCCAATATTTGCACTACAAGTGTACTCACGTCCCCCCGCAGACCAAAGAATGTCCTCACCCTTACCAAAGTGCTAGCAGAGTCATTGGGAGTGGGTTATGTGGAGATGGCGTTGGAGACGTAAGTACCTGTCACTGTCGCTCAACGACGGCGCTGATCACGCCAGTTCCGAATTCAGGGCCCAGGTCCGACTGGATACTAGGGACACAAAAATCGAGCCCGATATATCCTCATCATTGGCTGTTATCCGCGTTGTCGACTTGATTTGCCAATTATGGCAACAGTATTCCTCTATTGCGCTGATTCCCTTGACCAGCTCATCAGTGACTGGGAGGAGAGAGATAATGATATTCAACAGCCAGACTGTCAGTCGCATCGAGGGACTCGCAAACGCTCTTGAACAAAAGGTCATCGACAGTGAGTACGAGTATGAAAGCAAAGATTTCTAATGCTCAACTTCCGTATCGACCCATGTAGGCATAGTGACGTGGCTCTCTGGCCAGTTACAGAAACAGAAGAAGACGGATTTCAAACCTCGAAACGATGACCTATCCTTTGCACGAGTGAACACCGACCCATGTACTGGATGTTGCGAGATATTGGAAAAGGTCAGAGATGCTGCAAAGGAGAACTTGAGTGGCCAGAACCTCGAGAGCTTCTTGACGGAGATTGGGGTAACGTTCCATAGGTGAGCGACCTGTTATCTTGGGAGGAGGGTTTGACTGATGAAGCTACTTTTTACAGCATGCTACTTGAACATTTCAAGAAATTCCCAGTCAGTGCAACTGGTGGCCTAATGCTGGCAAAGTATGTTGTAATAGTATCGACGGAGCCTTATTCCAACTGATAAGGGTCGATTCTTCAGAGATCTGAAATCTTACCAAGACACTGTCGCGACGTTCGGCATCCCTGCTTTAGACGAACGTTTCGAGTTCATCCGCCAACTTGGGAACGTTTTCCTTGTCCGGCCTGAGATCCTCAAAACGTACATTACGGAAGATCATCTTGGCCGCATCGATTCCCGTCTCCTAAGGCCTTACCTAATGCAAAGAGTAGACTGGGGACAAATCACTTTCGACACCCTTCTGGGTCCTGTGGATGACCTGAATGAACCTGATACCCCGAAGGCCACCTCAATGGCAAAGGTTGGAACCGAGGCGGTGAAAGGTCTGAGGGAAAGGTTAGGCATGAGTCGATTAAGCGTTATGATGAAGGAGCTTGAGGGATTGCGCGGTTACGCAGGCACCACAACTGGTCCAGCACCTACCTCAGGGACTGGGGCAGCAGCTGGAACCCAATCAACTGGAACTGGAGGCGGGTATTTCTCGTTTGGCTCTACTTAATATGTACTCATAATACAGCTCTAATGCAAAGTGGGGGTGGGAAAAATGTGGGAGGTCGGAAGGTTTCGGCTCGGTTAAGTGAATGAACAAATGTTGTGGGGGGGCGGGGGGGCCGTCTATTCGCCCTTGAAAACGGGCTTCCGTTTCTCTCTGAAAGCGTTGAGCGCCTCCATCCTGTCGGATGTTGACAATAGGGGCTCGTAGCACGCACGTTCGAAGGACAGGCCGGAGTCCAGATCGAGCTCAGGTGCCTTGGAGATAGCCATTTTAGCGGCACGCAGGGCCAAGGGAGCTACGTGATAGAGAGTGAGAAACGGTGACAACAGGTTGGGGAAAGACTATCGTACCGCTTTGGTTAATCTCTTTGGCGAGTTGCAAGGCGGCATCGTAAGCAGTTGACGACGGATCTGCCACTACGTCAACTACGCCTGAACAATCCATTAGCATAGAGTCTACCATCAAGAAGAAGAATTGCATACCCCATTCTAAGGCGTCTTGCGCAGTTAGCATTCGTCCAGTGAAAATCAGAGTCTTGGCTTTGCTGGCACCAAGCAGCCGGGTTGCTCTCTGAGTTCCTCCCGCTCCGGGTATTATCCCAAGCTTCGTCTCTGGAAGGCCAATCTTCGTAACACTTGCACCTACGATAGAAGCTTAGGCTAAGCGAGCGAGAAGACTGGAGGCGTACGCAACCCCACACACCTGCCACGCGCAAATCGCAAGACAGCGCAAGCTCAAGCCCTCCACCAAGAGCTGGGCCATCGATTGCAGCTATAGTAGGCATCGGAAGATCTTCAAGCAGACTGAACGCTGATCGCAAGTCGGCCAGGAATTTGTTAACGTCCGCTTTGGTCATCGTTCGTCTCTCGACGAGATCTGCACCAGCGCAGAACGAGCCAGGTTGGGACGACCGAATTATGAGAACATTCACTCTACGTGTGTCGATAAGTCATTCTTAGCGATGAAATGATCTGGAACGAGTGACATACGATGGGTCGAAAGCCGCCTTGTCAAGAGAGTCGCGCAATTCCTAAAATGGCTCCATTTTCAGCCACACACGTCCAACGCAAGCGACACCGTAGGTGGTCTACCTTGAGCAGCTTGACTGAAATTGCATTCTTTGCACCGGGGCGGTCGAGAGTGATGGCTGCGATTCCCTTTTCGCCATCCACTGGTTCGAGGTAGGCTTCTGGGGGAGCCGAACCAACAGCTAAGTTTCTCTGTTGTTGCCGAATACCTACCACAGATCGGGAGTACTGCTTTACTGTCCGTACTGGGCGGGTTCGTAGAGGGAGAATAGCGAGCATGGACATGGTAGAGTTGAAGGTGGGAGGGATGTTGACAACTGAGGTGGACCTGCGAGCCTTATAGGTCACGCGAAACACGGAGCTTGTCGGATAGGGTCCAACGTGCACCTCCGTCGGCTTCCCACTGAACAGTAAACCTCATCACCCACTTACGAAACAATGATCGACGTCTTCAAGAACTGCGACGACGAACCTATTCGAACCATTGAGAATGGGCCCAGTGACGAAGAATCTCTATTCTATTAGATCGATCTAATATATCGACAAGGTCATAAGAATAGGTGAAAAGTTAGAAAGTCTAGAGTTTGCCCCCTCAGATGATGAGGATAGAGACGAGGCACTCGATCTTGAGATTAGCGATGACCTGGACGAGGGCAACTGCAAGGGCCTTGATCTTGATGACGAGAGCAGCGAGGAAACCGACGACGACGACGTCGAGGCTCTTGTACATGCAGTTCATGGCGAGTCTTCCGAAAACGAAGTTCAGACGCCGGCCCCACTTTACAGAAAGCGAAGGAGGGGTACGTACTCAACTTCCGTGATGGCGGCCTGGAGTTTGACCCACACGGCAGCCTCGACCTCGCCCTCTAATTTGAGAAGAACTTCAAGGCAGGCACCAATGTCCTAAGAAACAAATTCGCAGATAATGTTAGCTCGGGCGACCTTGAGATGGTGCTCAGGATAACTTACGGCAGCAACACCTGCACCGACCTCGGCGAAAGCGGTTGCATCCACGGCGGCGTTGACGTCGACGCTTCCGGTATAGGTCAGGAGGCCGTTCGAGTAGGCAGAGACCTCGGCATAGAGGTCATGAATTGCCTCGAGCTTGGTTACGACAGTATCTACGGTGGTAGCATCGACCTTGATGGCGGCTAGGAGAGTGGGAGGCGAATATTGTTAGTGATTGCCCGAACGGCAAGATGACTGAATTCAAGATGACTTACTAATCTCGTCGATGTAAGTCTTAGCTTGAGTCCTCACGTCGGTAAAGCCAGCAAGGAGAACATGAACGTCAACCTGAACGGAGGCCACGGCAACGACGTCAGTGATCACGGTAGGGTTTGCGATCGGAGCGCTGAGGGCAGAAGGAAGGAAGAAAAGAGCGGCGGTGGCGAGAGAAACGAGTGTGGAGGAGAACATTGTTTAAAAAAAAGGGAGTGTGTTGGACTGGAAGTAGTTGCTGTGAGTGGGATAAGAGGCGATGAGATGTTGAGATGATGAGAGTGAGCCAGACTTACATGCGCTGACTTTATACCTTTCGCAAACGGCAAAGAGACCGTTCACCGACACGATATGCCGACTACCCATTACGGGCATCTCAAAGCTGAGAAGCCTGTAGAAGCTCTCGGCGACTTGAGCGGCAGATTTTCGACTCGTGGTTTCTCTGGAGAACCAGGCTCGTGGGCGGCGCCATGAAGTTCCTCAGCCCAGTCAGCCACGATGGGGCTGCGGCAGTCGCAGCACCAAAATAGCATGGAGATATCAAGAGATAGTCGCTGTCGATCTGCTGCATCGTGCCATTTGATAGAAATTATTGAGAGGATGCTGGAGTTGATGAATATGTGGTGGCACTCGCTGCAATGCGAGGCGACTCAGACCAGTAAGATGTTGTTGAGATTTGATGCTCTCTGTGGTTAAATGAATCGTGCCCTTGTTCCCTGGTTCTGCGAAGACCCCGCGAAAGACAGAGGTGAAGAGGTTGACGGCGTGGCGCTCGAGGTGTGACGGCAGAAAAGAGGATAGCAACCAGCTTCACCTTCCCCGCTTCTAGCTTTGCACGTCCTTAGCGTACGGCGGCCGAGGGGTGGAGTGGAGAAACGAATCAATGGAATTAACGTTCCACACTGCCATGGAACGGCAGAGGAGAAACGGGAGGCTGGACAGAGGCGGGCTTTGAAGGTGTGACGAAAAATGAGGTCCCCGTGCCGCGGTGAGCAAACAATCAACCACGCTTCAGCGACCCAACTCCATGTCGTCAGAGGCGGATCCCCTCTTGCCAACCGCTGCAAGGGCGAATACAGAGGATATCGAGGATCAAGAGTTAGACGAAAGCTTACCTCGGTATCGAAGATGGCAGCACCACACCGGTGAAGCTCTCGAGAGCAAACGCGTACACCGTTTCATCATCTTTCTGGTGTGTTTCTAGCCAATTTGGTGTGCTCTCAAAATCTTAGTCCACGTCACTGACAACTGCTTGGATAACAAATCAGATTCTAATAGACTCTTTGTGCGTCATAACAGATCTTTCCTACGTGTTCTTGACGCCACAATGCGGACGGGACGAGGACGAACTCCCCGAATGGCTCGAAGTATTGGCTCGGATATCCCTAGCAATCACCACCATCTTCCTTGTTGAAATACCCGTTGCTATCTGGGCGTTCGGCTGGGAGTACTATAACCCATTCTCCAAACGATACCCTCATTCCGGCTTCCATCTTTTCGATGCCTTCGTCATTCTTGGGAGCTTCACCGTTGAAGTTTTCCTGAAAGGCAGGGACCGAGAACTCGCCAGCCTCATCGTCGTGTTCCGTCTTTGGCGTATCGTCAAAGTCGTTGGAGGTGAGTAGTCAGCCACGCCGGGATCGTGTGGTCCGGCGCTGTTCTAAAAATAATGCGACGCTCCCAGGTGTTGCGGTCGGCGTTTCGGAATACAATGAGGAAGCGGTGAAGGAACTCAAACACTCTCAAGCAGAGATTGCTCGACTTTGTACTCGAATCCAAGAGCTGGAGACCGAGATTGCCTCGCTGAAGCAACAGCAGGCGGCAGTCCGGGAGGCTCGATGAAGCGAAGAGCCATCACTTTGTCCTCAGTGGCCTATACTTTTTCAGGGGCCGGTCACTTGGGTCTCCCTCGTACAATCTTAATTTATCTCCAATGGAATATATTTACGGCTTCACAGTTTCTTGTCATTCGGGGGTGGGGTTGTGATCCGTGTGGAGGGGGTATCTATATGCATGTGTCTAGGTGTCGTCCAATGCTGTGGGTTCAGAGACTAAAAACGACCAGAAGCCGAGCATATACATTCCCATTATCATTTTAGATGTAGTAGTAAGAGTTAGCGAGTACAAGAAAATGATATTAGAGAGCTCTAAGAGCTCTTGTCATGATCCACTGTTTGGAATCCAGGAATCGGAAGTCGGAACTGGAGAACAATCCGCTGCCACCCGTGACTACGTGCCTCCGAACGATAGATCGCATGCCTTGTTGTCAAATCTATGCCTTTCCTCTTCTATTAGATATCGACACATCCTACTTAACCCATCACCAGTCGAGTAGCGTCTTCCCCTTTGAACGTGTGATGTTGACGCCCCCTCGAAGGAGAGCTGGGTAAATCTTGCCCTCGGTGATGGTCTTCATGACGGCATGACTCTGGTGGGAAGATACTCGACCGTACCAAACCCCCGAGCCGTGTGGAGTGTAAATCTGTGACGGTCAATTGTTAGTACGAGCCTCCAAAGTGACGTAGCTGAACGGGGGGCACGACTCACGATGACGTTTCCGGCAAATTTGTGCCCTCCGATGTGCGAGCAGTAGAGGATCAATGCTCGCTTGGTCTCTACGGAAGGGTCGCAGAGTTTCTTCAGTCGTTCTTCTACAGCAGCCTCCCTTTCGGCCGCAGTTCCAGATATATCTTCAATCGGTGAATCGTCGAGGCATTCGGGGTCCTCAACCTGGTCATGGATTTCCCATCCCACGGACTCGAGTTCGTTTGTCAAGGCTAATTAGCAAGTTAGCAAGAGCGTAAGGACAAGTATATTAGTGGGGGTGACGGCAACATACATCGTTTGAGCACTGGCGCAGCGATACCACATTTGTTGTCCCTTCGCTTGTGAGAGCCTAAGGTAAGGGACAAATCAATGAGGAGGCGCTACGGCGTGCCTAAAGGGGGCTCAATACTGACATAGCAAGATTACGGCTTGGTATGGGATAATCCAACTTTTGGTTCCGATTTGGGGCTGGTCAGATCCCGCTTTGCTCAAATCGGAATCGAGGTACCCGTTCACGAGTGTCTCGGCTCCTTTCTTTGTCGAGTCGATCTCGGTTACGATTTTGTAGTCGGGGAAAACCAGAACGGTTTGCTTCGAAGTATCTTCCGACGTCGTGTGGTGCGAGCCGTTGAGGATGCTGAGTCGAGTTGCAGAGTCAGAGTTGAAGACTCCAGGAGTTTTAGGACCGTTCGAGTGGGAGGCTTTGCGCCCCGAGACTGATAGGTCGTTGAGATGTGCTGCGAGTGATCCACGAGCCTCGGTTACCTCGCGCTCCCAATCCGACTTGCCGGTCGAGATAACTACCTGCACGGAGGGCGATTCAGCGTTCCGTTTCCACCAAACCGCATATCGAACTGTGTGAAGCTTACCTGCCGGAAGTACGGCTTCACGGACCCAAGCATGTCCGATGTATAGTCGATGAGCATCTGTGAAGGCCATTCCTCATGACGGTACTCGTCTTCGTCACATGGATTAGGACATTCACGACACGGATCAGAGGTAACTGGAATGTTGTCGCTGTCCATTCTCGCGACCAGACTGTCAACCGTCGGTGCAGGATTTACAACTCCGAGAACGCCATTAACGGAAGAATTCAACTGATAAATAAATCCGCGGGTCAGAACAGTGTGAGAAATATCGACGGCGCAACCAATGCTTACGAGGCTCTTGACGGACTGCATCATGTCAGAGAGGTGGGGTGGTGGGTGTTGGAGGTATCGACGCCAAGAAAAACTAAATATATAAATGGGCAGAATCTGGTTGGGGAAAAATTCGAGTGTGAACGTGATGATCAGAGTTGAGGGGTTATCCCACACTCCCGAGGAGACATGAGGACTAATTATCTGATAAAGCCCCTCCAGACCCGTAATCCGGAGTATCTGATAATCCTTGCGCAGTCGAGCACTTCCCATTTCTGGGCAACCTACCGTGCCGAAACAAGTTCCGGAAACGCGTGGCCTAAAAGGTGACCAAGCCGGATCACGGCGCGGGCCGTGTAAGTCAGCCGAATGACACATTGCAATACAAAAGCGTAAGCCTTTGACTCACAAGAAACCTGAACCAAATCACATTGGGGTATAGACAGACAGGGTCGAGACATGCATAAGTACATCCTAATACCGTGCAATCTCAGAATGCGCAGTGCGTATGTAAACAGACAGACGTGATATCATAGAACTGATGACAGGAAAGTTGAACATAGGTGACATGACAATGATAGTACACAAATATATAATTACCACAGAATCCATTCCAGAACAAGAGAACGTACCGAACCCTCCGGGTGGGTGGGATGTAAACCCAGGTCATGAACGGAACGAGCAAAAGGTGCTTCATCTCCAAGACGCCTTCCTGGCCGTTCCATCAGGTGAGCCCACGATTGGAGCCAATCTAACAGACAGGGATGGTCGCCATGGTCGCTTTGCAGGCGCGGCTGCCGAGGAAGTCGAACTTGCTGACGGGCCTCGGGTGATCTTCAATGCAGATAGGCGTCGAGCCTTCTTCATGGGCGACTTCATATCAGCCACAGCCTGTCTGGCTGAAATGCTTCCACCACCATTCTTCGGAGACAGCTGTGGGATCTGACTGGACCGACGACGAGGTTTTTCCAGACGAACGGGTCCGACGTTGGAAAGGCGCTTCTTCCGAGCGGAACCGGGAGCCCTCCTAGGGGCAACAGAAGACACTTTTGAGGCGGGCGGAGGTGTGGTGTCGCGTCGCCTGGTCTTTGGTGTGCCGGGGCCGGCAGACTGCGGACGATTGCTTCGCTCTGCCAGTGGTGTGGGTGTGCGCTGGCCAGCAGTCCTCGCAGGGCTCTGGAGCGACTCATTCTCTACCTCTGTGAGGGCACCAAGGGTTGGTGCCAACCGGCCACCGCGAGGTTTACGAGCTGGAGGCGCGGCGAAGACGACCTTCGCTGCGGCCGGCGCAGGAGGAGTTGGTTCGGATGCCGTCGAAGAGCTGGCCTCCGAGACGTTTAAACTATCCTCGGTCCGACTCGCCGGTTCGTCCTCCCACTCCATCTCCGAACCAGACACGGTTGTAGACGCCCGAGACTCGGCTCGAGCTGGTTGAGCTCCTCCATCGTCTAAATCGCCCTCGCCAGCCTGGTCCTTCCATCGTAGAGCCTTCTTTTCAACGATTTTCGCAGCAGCAACCTCATTGACGAAGAGTCGTTGGGGTTGGATCAAGCTCTTTCGCAATGCGGATGGACGTCTTGGCGATCGGTGGCGGCGAGCGGGAGAGGGAGCAACCGGTGCCAGGCTGGATGAGCGGCGGCGCGCTCGTGCTATAGGGGCGTGCCCAGAAAGTGACGATGATCGACGCTGTCCTGCGGGACGCGAGACGTGGCCGGAGAACGTATACAATGACGAAGACTTGCCGGCAGCAATGGCAGCCGTCGACTGGCCCAGTAACTCCTCGAAAGTCTTGTCGTTCGACTCGGCAATCTTCATCAGTGAGGCCATGACGGCTTGAACAGTTTGATTGGTTTCGTCAGCAGCCTGAAGGGCAAGGCCACCGTCCCTCATCATGACCGTGCACCGCGCGAGCATTCCAACAAGGTTGGAAATCATAACCGCTTGGTGTGCAACCGTTTCCTGCAACACCGTCTCCCTCGCTTGCACTTTGACCTGATCCAACTCGGTCCGCCTCAGCTTGGCGTCCGTCTTGATTGTATCCACCATCACGTCGTCCATGCGATCGGACCTCCTTTCCGAGGCTGCGCGTAGCATAGCATCGAAGAGCGAGTTGGCGTTGCTAGCGCGAGCGAGTCGCTGGTTGACAGTTGAATCCTTGCGAAGGGTTGCCTCATCAGTCGCAGACAGACTCTGCAACATGACACGCTCCGCCTCCAGGTCTGTGGGTAATGGCTCCTCCGCTGCCTGAGCCTCGAGTTGCCCAAGTCGCGCTCGAGTGGCGTCCAGTCTAGCTTTCGCTGCAGCGATGTTCCCTTCGCAAACTCCTCCTTCGATAGCGGACGGCCTGTTGTTTTCGGACTTCAACTGAATGTCCGCCCTGACACGGTCCATCTCCGACTTTGCTTCAGCGTGCTTGCGTTTCGCCGCATCGCTTTCTACTCCGATCTTTCCTGCTAATTTGGCCTTGAGTTCAGCCACCTCGCAGTTTAGACGATTGATGGCTTCAACGTATTGAGCGACGTGACGGTTTACATTGATGAAATTGCGAGACACCTTGGTCTTGATCTCTTTGGCGCGATTGGCGTATTTTAGTGTGTTTTGAGTGTCTTCGTAGTGTACAGAGGTAGGAGCAACGCATACGATCATGACCGTCTTGCAGTTACCACCGAGCGAGAACTTGAGAAGTCGAGTGAGCTTGCTATTCCGGTAAGGAACGTGTCTTGTGCGATTCCCGGACTCGCAGAGAGCATTGATACAGTTGCCCAAGGCAAGGAGGGACTTGTTGATGTTGGCGCCCTCCACCATTCGGTCGCCCATGTTCTTGGTCGCACTAGCGCGTTCACTTCCCGCCAAATCTATGATGGATAGAGTGGCCATGGTTCGCTCCTCGGTTGTCGATGCAGTCCGAGGGGTCTGGGCGACGTTGATTTGGAGAACGGCATGAGAGCGAGATGACGTTGCGTTCGCGTGTGTTGCTGACTGGGTACGCCGCTCGTTGCCCAACAGAACCATCTCCTTGACCTCGTCTGCATCTTTCGGCCGAAGTTCGGTAAGGTTGGCGACAATAATCCGGTTGGACTTGTCCTCTCGCATTTGAAGGCCGCCTCGAGGTTGAGGCATTGAGCCATCTACCAGTAGGTCGCGAATTTCCTCGTTGTAGATCTCAAGGAAGCTGAGCGAAACTTCGACGAGCATTTCGTCCTTCTTCTCCTCGATTTTGGTGAATAGCTCTGCCATGGTGAGATAGATAATTCCTGGGTCGGTCTCTGTACCGCTGATCGTGTGTGTTTTTCCGCATCCAGTAGCCTAGGTAGCAAATCGCGTTGCAATTGTTGGTCTGAAAGTACGTACAAGAGAATGATGCGAGCTAAACTCACCCCATACGCGAAAACCGTTGCGTTGAAACCGGTTAACAGACCATCCAGAAGTGGTTTGGTCGTGTTCTCGAACACGTCTATTTGACGAACGTGCTCGTCGAAAACGCGGTCGAAGGTGTAGCGCTGGTCTTTGTAACGTTTCGCCCCGGGCGGTATGAAACCCCTCTGCTCGAACGCGCGAGATACGTCGGGATCCTTGGGGTCAAAAATGAGAACATGGTCGTCCATCACTTGAACGACTGGTCGTAGGTTTTTGTTGACTGCTTTTCGTGGAGAAGCGAGGTTGCCGCCTCCAATGCAGATGGTCTCGTTCCAACTTGAGGGTTCAGGCAGTCGTTCCTGTTCCCATGATGTTGGTGGCCGCACACGCACTGCGTCAAAAGCATAGTTAATACCATTTCTGAATACAAGGGAGGGGCGTCGACGTACCGGCGACGGTAATTGATGCAGATTGTGACATGAACTGATGATGTTGAAGCCAATGCAGATGCGGGTTCGCTGAATGATTGCCCCCTTAGGGATGATTCTGACAGTCTATGGGTAGCCAGATAGAGAGTGAGGGGGATTCTAGTGGGGTTAGAGTGAGTGTAAGAGTGGAATGCAGGGAGAGAAAGGAGAGGGCGAGGTGGTGGAGAGTGTTTGGTTTGGCTGTTCGAACGACGCGGTTCGAGAACGACGAGCGACGCATCACGTGCTGCAGTGTTGTGGTCACCAGGATGCCCGTGCATCAGGGGTTGGGGCCGCATCTGAACTACGAGTCTTTCGAAAGTCCATGTTATCAGCCCAAAGAGTAGATTTGCAAGTGAAGTTCTTGGTTTTTACATCAAGGTCGTTATTTTCTACTGAGTACGGCGAAAAAGCTGATAATCTGACTACGCGCGCGGGAGAGAGAGCCGCTTTCCTGACTACTCCGGTAAAGTAAAAGACAAGAGTACACATTTCCAGGCTAATTCATGTTTTTGGCGCTCAACTAAGATCGCCTGGCAGTTGGTGTGTGGTCAAGGGGTCTCTGCCGGTCATCGGCGAAGTTTGCAGGCCGGCTGATCATGCCTCATGACGGTGCGGTTCCCACTGTATTAAGCGGCTTCCCGTTCTCCTCCCCCGCCCCCAACCATCAAGGAAAATGCTTCGAGTACTACGTTCGGCGCCGCAAGCCAGGTTACATGGTCCAAGAGCACTGGCGCTAGCTCGACTAGCCAGTTCGTTGTCCGGAGCTGTAAGGACTTCTGTTCGTTTGGTGTATGTTGCTTTTTGACTGTCTGAACCCCACACTTCGGAACAGTTCGCATCTCTGAAAGACCCCTCCCTAATCCGCCAAGACGCGTTTATCGACGGAAAATGGGTATCACCAAAGGGAGACGCTACCATTAAGGTGACAAGTAAGTAGCGATGACTTGTATCTCCCGCCCATCCGGCTCAACCGTCACAATTTCGTCGCAGATCCCGCCACCACCGAAGTGCTTGGGACGGTACCGGACTTTGGAGTTGAAGAAACCCGGGTCGCAATAGATGCCGCCGGGAGTGCGTTCAAGTCCTGGTCAAAAACCACCGCGAAAGTGAGTGGTTGGGCTGCTGACGTCGTTCCGACGTCTTTGCTGACCAATTCCTTTGGATGCCCATTTTGGCAGCAACGGCATGACATCCTCAAGAAATTCTATGATCTCATGCTAGAGAATACCGAGGACTTGAGTCGCATCATCACTCTAGAAAACGGCAAAACGTTGACCGAAGCGAAGGTGTGTCTAGTCGCTGGTCTCCACGACTTTGCTACGTAGATTGGATTCTTATCGATCATGCAAACAGGCCGAGCACCTCTACGCAGCGTCTTTCCTCGAATGGTTCGCGGGGGAGGCAGTGAGAGTATATGGAGGTGAGGGCTGACTGTGACGCCTATGGCAAAGCCGCTAAAGTCACGTTTCCTGCAGAGGTCATCCCGTCACCATTTCCGGACATCCGAAACGTTACTATCAAACAACCAGTTGGTGTGTCTGGTACCCCCGTATGTACCCTTCCAAGGACACTAACACATTCCTACTAGGTGTTTGCTCATTATTAACACCCTGGTGAGTCCTCCAAACCGTGATGTAAATCCGTGCGAGGGTCTGACAACTTGCGTGGGTGTCCTCAGGAACTTCCCTTCGGCTATGATTAGTAAGTGCAATACGACTGCATCTACGACAAGCTCTGATCGTGAATATTAGCGCGCAAGCTGGCGCCGGCACTGGCAGCTGGATGCACCGTTGTCATTAAACCTCCGGCTGAGACCCCCTTCTCTTGTCTCGCCTTGGTAGAGGTGAGTTCGTATTTAATGTTCTTCATTACCCTTACCTTGACTGACAGATCGCGATCTCAGCTCGCAAATCGAGCAGGCGTGCCACCAGGTGTAATCAATGTCGTTACCACGGACAAGAACGTGAAAGAGGTTGGGGACGAGCTGGCGCAAAATAAAGTCGTCAAGAAAGTGTCATTCACAGGTTCGACCAACGTCGCGAAGCTATTGATGCAGCGTGCTTCGTCGACATTGAAGAAGTATGGACTACAGGTTCTCCTCCCGCTTCTTTTCACTCATCCTCTTCTTCACCTAGGATTTCACTCGAAGCCGGAGGGAATTCTCCGTTCATTGTCTTTGACGATGCTGACATCGACAAGGCTGTCGAGGGTGCCATTGCTTCCAAATTCCGAGCCTCTGGTCAAACTGTAAGCCCCAGTAACGCTCATGCCTAACCGAGTTGCTAACGATTAGCGGGGGTAGTGCGTCTGCGCGAACCGGATCTACGTTCAATCCTCCATCTACGCCGAATTCGCATCTCGCCTTGCCGACAAAGTCGACAAGTTCAAGATCGGCAATGGCCTCGAGGAAGGGGTTACCCACGGCCCACTTATCCACGAACGCGCAATCGAAAAAGTTCAACGCCATGTCGAAGACGCTTGTTCGAAAGGCGCAGAGATCCTCGTTGGCGGCAAACGGGCGACCGATCTACCTGGCACTTTCTTCCAGCCAACGGTCTTGTCCAACGTATCGAACGACAGTCAGATCATGGACGAGGAAACATTCGGACCCGTCGCCGCTTTGATCAAGTTCGAGACGGAGAACGAGGTTATTGACATTTGCAATTCCTCCGACGTCGGGTTGGCTGGGTATTTCTTCTCTCGGGATGTTGGAAGGGTTTGGAAGGTCGCCGAAGCGTTGGAACTTGGCATGATCGGCGTCAATACCGGCTTGATCAGTCAAGCATGCATTCCATTCGGTGGCGTAAAGGAGAGCGGGCTCGGCAGAGAAGGCGGCCCGCACGGCATCGATGAGTACATGGAGACGAAGTTCATTGCGTTCGGTGGACTGGCTGGAAAGTAGTGGCTCTATTTGTGTGTACCTCAATACCAATCCTTTGGATATATTCCATTCTCTGTAAATCGCTACTACAGTCTTGCCTTCACGTGTCCCTCTTCGACAACGGGGTTCGCCAAAGTGCCGATGTGTTCCACCCAAACGTGAACTTGGTCACCGTGCTTGAGAAAGATTTTTGGGTTGGCAAATGCTCCGACACCTAGTATAAGGGATACGCCGCTGAGTCAGACGATTAGAAGAGGGATTCGCGCCGAGGAGTCTCACCCTTGGGTGTGCCGGTATAAATGACTGTGCCGGCTGTCAAAGTCGTCCCCTGTGAGAGGTATGATACGGTTTTCGCGGCATCGAATACGAGATTCCTGTCCAGAGAGATCAGTGGTTGGTGTTGATGATGTTGCTGTACCCACTTACGACGTCGTTCCATCTTGTCTAACCTGTCCGTTCAGGATGGTCTTGACACCCAACTTGGTCGAGTCGATCGCTGACGCAGAGACTATACAAGGGCCAAGTGGAGTCGTATCGTCGAAACTCTTGCTGAAACCCCACTGCGTTACAGCCAGCTGGTGCTTTCGGAAGGATACCTACGATAGTGACTTTAGCCTCGACGTCATAAGCAAGTCGGAGGGATAACCCACATCATTTCCGGCAGTAAACCCCAGCACGTAGTCGAGAGCCTTCTCGACCGGTACATCCTTCGCGTCCTTGCCAATGACAATGACAAGTTCAACTTCATAGTCGGGAAGGACCTCAGGGGCCGGCTGGGCGACTGGAGGAATGACGATGGGTTCGTTCGGACCAATGATCACCGAAGTTGGTTTGTAGAAAAGATTGGGACGACTACGTGGTAGACGTAGAGTGATATGATTAGCAATGGGCATGCTTAATGATGCTGTGGGGACCTTACTCTGGAAGCGGCATCTTGGCCTCGGCCTACAGAACAAGTAGGTTACAGCCCGTGAATCAAGAAGCGTAGACCGAGCGAATGCGACGTACCGCATGATCTGTATAGTTCAGACCGAGGCAGCGAACGATGCCTATTTCTTCCCTTGTCAGAGGTGACAAGAGCTTCGACACCGTCAACCTCTTTTGGGTAACCCTGGCCGTTGGGTCCAAGGCCGACGCCCCAGTAATTTCGTGTACAATCACTTTGGAGCCCTTGAGCAGCTCAAGTCCCACTTGGTGCAGGCACGTCAGAGTGGTACTGTAGTCGGGACGCGTGATAGCACTCACCGTCTAGCTTGAGGTCCACCGGCTGACCCAAGTGAACCTTGCCAGTCTCTAGGGCTTTGAATCTCACGAGCTTTGTCCAAGCCTTGTCCAAGCTCTATCAGTTAGCGTCTGCGATATGAGTGGTATTATGTGATTATCATTCTTACGGGCATCGTCTAATGGTGTTGTTGGGTGACGAGAGGTGGAGGACGTGGAAGGAAATTCCCCGGTCCGGGCAAACCGGCCGAAAGAAGCACTGATTACAAACGCCCCGCCGAAAGGTTTATTTTCAACAACAGCAAGGACGGGAGCCCCCCATTCGCTTCATTCGGAGAGATATCCATGGAACGAGAGATGAATTCAAAATTTCCTAGACAAAGGTTTCAACTTTAAAGTGACGGCCGGGCAACCGGTCGTGTCAGACGCGCAGTTCGCCGATTAAAACGGCGTCGGCGTGCGTTCCCCTGGAAAGCTTCGTCTTTTCGGCAGTTTTTGAAGGCAGCGCAACGAAAGCGTTCGCGCCTGCGAGGCTTGCTACTCGGCTCGATCGTTGGCCTCCGGTTGAGAAGGCTTCCAGCCCAGAGGGTGTGCATTTTACAATAGCACGGTGGAATTCTGGTCTTGGATCTAGCGGCATATCGTCCCGGAGCTGAAAAGTAAATCGTTGGTTGACTGGGTATACTGGAAGAGATAATGGAACACGGACCACAACTCTTGCTTTGGGCAAGCAACATCGATCTAGGGGATAGCCGCCTAACTTTCGGAGGGCAGGTACCACAAACATCCAGAACATGACCAAAGCACTGGCCGGGTTTCCTGGAAGAGCAAAGATATACTTGTTATGACTCGCATTGTCCTGCGATGACGTCGAGCCGGGGACCGTAGCGAAGGTTGTCGGTTTGCCTGGAGGGCAGGTTCTGTTCAGTCAGGGAAGGATTGTCATCGTCAGTTCACGAACCAGGCTTAATCGCCACCCTTCCGAAATGGATTTTGCCGTTCAGGTTGCGTTCGATCAGTGGTTTAAGGAGGTCCGTTGCGCCCATCGAGGTACCTCCGGTTGATATGATCAGATCCGCCTTCTCTAGACCCTCCTTCAGTGGCTTCAAGTGGGCGTCCACTCTGTCACGCGCCTCAGGTTAATATGAGCTTCAAAGGGAGGTAGAAGCAGGACTTACGTGTCCGGGGCGATACCCAAATCAATAACTTCATAACCCAGACATTCAAGAGCCGCTCGCAAGCTCGGTCGATTCGTGTCATATATCCCAGTCCATTGCTCTGATGATTCAGCAGGCGTTCCAGAGGCCTGGGTAGCTTGCACGTCGATAAGCTCGTTGCCGGTGCTTAAAAGTGCAACGACCGGTTTCCGGATCACCTTGACCTGCAGGCACCGAAGTTAACAGATGGCGAAGTTAATTTTGCGTCTGCACCTACTTCATTTTGGCCGACGAAGGTGAGGGTACCTATTTCGCCTCCTATCGAATCTATGATGTCGCCTTTTTCGCAGACCCTTTCTCCTGTCTGGACGTCAGAACCTGGCTTCCTGACATTTTCTCCAGGTTCGACGGAGGCTAAGGTTTTCACTGTTTCTTCATCAACGTCCTGCCCGTTTTCACCCGTTTTCGTCGATTCCAGCTGCGTGTCTTCGACCATAATGACGGCGTTCGTGCCGAAGGGAATGGGAGCTCCGGTATTGACGCGCATGATGGTCCCGGGAGGAAGCTTCTGCGTCAACGGGTGCGTGGCTGGTGTTACAACACGATAGGTACCAGGGCCTTGATCCGAGCGAAGGGCATAGCCATCTACATTGGTAGTAAACGTGTTTGGAACATTTTGACAGGCGAAAACGTCCTCGGCCAGGACGTGTCCGGCCAATTTGCAATCCACCTATTGCAAGTAGGGTGTTGGCGAGATGCGCACAAGGATCCAGAAGAATCCACGAACCTTCATCTCCACTTCATCCAGGGGCTGGCACTCCTGCAGAACGATATTCACGGCGTCCTCGAAAGAAATCATTGGGTATGGGGATAACCGGTGTCGAGACGTGACTGCACTCAGAAATCAATCAATCAGTCGCCTCATGAGGAATGAGCATCTCACCGGGAGCGGTCGGATCATGGGACAAATGTCGCTGTTCGGTACGGGGAACCGGGGAGACGTGGTCGTGTCCACCAGATTCACGATTATGATGATGCGAAGCGTGATGGTCATGAGTTTCAGAAAGCGTTGGAGTTGCCGGTTTTATAGGTTCGTTTTCTCTATGCCGGACGTGGACTGGCTCATCCGGACGATGCACAACATGAGTCGGAGAAGGGGAAGGACTCTGTTTTCCTCCGCGTCGATCTTGGCGGGCACTGATTGGAGCCTGCGATCGGTCCAGAAGTCCAAGCTTTTGGTGCACCTCTCGACCATCCCCCCCTTGGAGTAGGCTCAATCCATGCTGAACAACCTTCATAACCTCCGGGCTCAAATTTTCCCTGACCGCTTTTGGGCTTCCAGGCAGCGTTAATACCAATGTTCGGCCGGTGACTCCGGCTACTGGCCGCGAAAGAGCGGCGAACGCTGTACGTTGGATGGACTGGGTCAGAATCAGGTGAATCAATCCGGGTGCTGGACGTTCGATGAGGGGTGAGATAGCCTGTGTAATCAAATCCCGATTCGGGATGGTCTAGTAAACTCATTCTGAAAAGAGAATCGTCCATGTACCTCTGGAGTGCAATCTCTGATCCCGAACCCAGTGCCACCTGTTGTCAGTATCCAGTCGATTTCGTTGGACTGAGAGGCCTGTTCCACCCAATCACGAATAGCACTTTGATCATCGGGCACGATATCCGCCTTCTTAATCTCAAATCGCGCATTGGTACTCTTTCCAAGCAGCTCGCGGATGAGTGGTCCCGATTGATCCGTTGAGGGATCCTTTGCTGAGGTGTCGCTGACTGTTGCAAGGCAACTGTATAAGGAACCCAAGATGAAACTGCTCAAGGTGATGACTCGCCTGTCAGAATGCCAACTCGGTACATTGTCGTTGAAGAGTGCTGGTGGTGGTCGGCATTCCTTGGTCCGTTCGAGTTTATATCCGCGGTTGAGCCTGGGATAGTGACGTACCGCGTAAACAAAACCCATTTGGATAAAGTGCACATCACAAAAAGAAGAAAACCGATTTAGAAGCGGGTCCAAATAAATACGAGCTACTCCTTGTAAGGGTAATCCAGCTTCGCATCCTTCCGTCTCCATAACTTCTTCCTGCAAACAATCCGAATTCAGTGTTGTGTGCCTTTCCATAGCCGCGGAGAACGCACTTTCGCTTGGTTGGAATGTGTTCTGCGAAGACCTCAACACAATGCTTTGCCTTGAACTCGCGGATGAATCGAGGATCCCTGGGAGTAGATGAGCGCTGGATAACAAGGAACCGACTGTCTTGCGTGACTGCTCACCAAAGTTCGCTCGCGATCCCGAGGTCCTTGCTGCACCTCATCAACGCATTGCTCTTGCAAGCTTCTGTGGCCGTCGGAATACCTGAAGGATCAAAGTATTCCTGTTCTCCTCGGGCTATGGCGACTAGCCTATAAGAAGCACAATGTTACTAAGCGGAACCGACCAGAAGGGTGATGGTACTTACCTGCCTAGGCAGACTAGACCATATTCCCGACTGACGACTTTGGGACCCACATTAGTTTCGCTACGAGGAGCTAGCCCCCATCCTCCAGGTCCAAATGCTTTGTTCAGAATTCGACGGTATTTAATCTCAGGGAGGTAAATGAGACCATCTGTGGGGAAGCACCGTTAGAGACGCTTCGAGGACGAAAACCATAGGCTCACCTGGCTTCATTTCGATATCCATGGGGTCAATTGGAGCCTGAAGAATTTCGGCAATCTCCGAGGAAAAAGGCTCCGTCGACAGTCCATGAAAGCTTTTGGACCAATCGTTGAAAGCTGGAGCTGCCTGTGGTTGACCAGCACCGTTCTGGGCCGGAGGGAAAACAGCGTCTGCGTTTGGAATGCTCGCGGACGCGCTACCATTATCTGCCGAGGCCAATTGATCCTCCGTTGGGTCAACCTCGCTGAGCCGAGTGCTGTATTGGCGAATGCTGGCAAGAGAAGAACGCGATGCATTGGGGGTGAAGGGTGATCGGGTTGCTACGTTCAGCCTAGCTGACCGACTAGCGGATGCGACACCTCTCAGAGAGCCTCTAAGAACAGCTCTAGTTGCGAGCATAGTTGGGTAGTTTTGCAAATGCAATTGGGTGGTCGAAGTTTACGAGTTTGAGCGGTCGCAAACAAAACGACGCGTCTTTCGACTCCATGTTCGAATTTGGACTGATGATCCTGACCGTCGCGCCATGAGACCATCCTCAAGCAGCGGTTTCACCTCGAGGCCGAGCACCAGTCATTCGATCCGGTCAGCGTCTCGATTCTCGCAGCGGCCAAGTTCAGCATTATCACATCGACCTGGTTCATCTCTCTCCCAACGACCGACTTCCAGGCTCTCGCAGCGCCCACCGTCGCGTCACGCTCAGCGCTTCGCTTCACAGCTTGGAAAACTCGTAGAAAACATTGCTGGCTTATCAGCGGACGACGAAGAGGACTACGAAGATGCGTGCGACTTGGCACTAAGAACGTTAGAAACGAACCGTTACACTGGCCTGCGAGTCAATCTTGACGAAGTCGAGGCGAGAATAGAAGGATTTATTGAGAAGGCTCAAATCAAGGGCCAGGACGTGATGGCTACAGCTTTGTCCGAGACTCGAACTCGTTTGAAGACGATTGTGCAGGAAGTCTCAGCGACAACGGACGAGCCACCGGTTCGGGAAAGTCTATTGCCTGATCACATTCATTTTCTTGTAAGTCGGTCTGAAGACCATCGCTATCCCTCCTAATATTGTCCCAGTTACTTTTAGCGAACGCTCCGAACTCCGTCACTCAAGCAGCCGCTGCGGACATACTACATTCCATCCGAAACCCGCCACCACCTCCGCATGTGCTGACTTGGGAAGATATCCTTGCGGAGGAGCCATTCGAAGGCGAACATTGGCGTATGCCTCCGTCCCCATCCTCCTCCAGCTTATCCTCGTGGTCAGACCTTCCCTCGAGGCAACAAGTGGTCGATTCCGAGGGCTCCACCTCAGCAGCAGAAGACTCGATCTCCTTGAAGTCCCCTGAGCTTAAACCAGATGAAGCTGAAGCCAGCGATAAAGTTGAGCCAAGCGATGACCCCCAGAGCACGCTTGATGCGCTGCGACAGCAGCAATACTGGACAAACCAGTCCCCTTTAAAGGATACGCCTTTCAATCTTGGAGATCCTTCAACACTAGGTTTGTGAGCCAAGTAACATTGAAACCGTCTTCTTCCGGTGCCTAAACCCGTTCACTAGGTCCAGCCTTTGCCTCGCTGAGGGAATCTACATCAGAAGCTCCGGTGAGGCACAGAAAGCTATGATACCTGAATTCCTTCTGACCTTTTCCTAGGTGCATATATCCGAGCTTAATGCTGTTCGAGAAGCCCTCATGGCCCTTCAGGGATTTTATGGTTATCTCTTCCAAGTGGACCCCGGGTCGCATCAAGTACAAGTAGGCAAAGATATCGTCTTCTTGAAGCCCTAACTTATGACTTTCACCTAGATTGCTCCGTCGGCACCAGTCTTACCACACATGTCACCCCGAGCATTCCGTTCCCTCCTTTCAGCTTTCGCCTCGACAGCTACGACCCTCGCCCAGCTTCGACGCTTCATCCAGTTCACCCGCCTTCAAGAAGTCACCAACGGAGTAGCTTACCGTTGTCGTACTCTCTCTGCATTCTCTGAGGGAGTCGAGGTGATACTCAGCGACTTCGCGACGTGGTGCAGTGACATCGAAATGCAACTGTGCAAGGCGCAAGCTGGGTCTGGCCCAGAGATGATCGTTTCACTGCTAAGTTTGCGCCACAAGCTGCAGCAACAGACCAACGCGACATTCAATATCCTGTGGCTTATTGCCCGCAAGTTTTGTGCCACCCACAACACACCATCAGAAAGAGAACTCCGCCTGCCGGACCCTTGCTCGTCAGCGCAGTACATCCTAGATCAACTGTTAGCCTACTCGCAATCGCATGCCAGTATGGGCGATCAAAAGACAGCTGCGTCTCTTATGAGGGTGTTTGCGTATGCCATAACGCCCCTCTGGCGCTCGCTGCACTTGTGGTTGAAAAACGGCGTTCCCTCCGCGAGTCCCCTGGATGATCGGTATGGTTCAATCGATGGTATCATACACGACTCCGAATTCTTCATCGAAATCAATGACGGTCTGTTGACCTCGGCGGACTCTTGGCATGAAGCTTGCATCCTCCGGTCCACCCCCGATACAGTCGATGATGGAGTTCCCGAGTTTCTTCAGGCCATAGGGCCCCAATTGCTTTCTGCAGGCAAAGCTGTGGGCCTTCTGCGAGCACTCGGAACCGAGGACTTTTTCTACGACAGCGGAGACGATGGTTCGGCCCCCGAATGGCTCGTGGATTGGGTCGATGCCCGGACTTTATTTGGCGGTCGACTTTTGAACGGGGGCTCCTCTACGCGCTCGGCTGCACCCGCCAACGAAAATACCCTCCCTCACACGTCCAAACCCCCACAGCTTACGACGATCAATCCTGACGGTCAGCGGAAAGGATTATGGGCTGAAGAGGTGTCCACTCGTGCTGCACACTATCTACTACCACTTTGTGGGTCGGCGCAAGCTAGGTTGAACCGAGTGATTATAGAGGAATCCAGGCTTTGGGACCACTTGCGTGCCATCGAGGATGTTTACTTGATGCGCCGAGGTGATATCATGGCCGAATTCTGTGATATCCTTTACAGTCGAGTACGAAACGCGCTTCTTGCTCCCGCCCTATTCTCCGAAGCTAATCGTTCTCTCCACAGATGGATGCAGGCTTGCCTTGGAACGATTTTCATTTCCTCAATGGCGCCTTTCGTGACAGCATTGCAGCGAGCTCTTGCAACTGGCTTGAAGCTTCCTTAATGCGGATGTCCTATCAGCCGACTGGCAGGGATTCGATCGTTCGAACCGTAACTGCATTGGAAGGACTGATACTCGATTACCAGGTTCCTTTCCCGTTGAACTATATGCTAGGGCCGGCCTCAATTCGCTCTTACTGCAGAGTATTCGTTCTCCTGCTCCAGCTGCGCCGCTGTAATGTAATCCTTCGCAGCATGGACTTCAACCGCTCAAGCTATCAGAACGGAAATATAACTGGCGAGACACTCAGGACATTCTACGGCCTGAGAGCCAAGCTGGTTTGGTTTATCAGGCAAGGCACAAGCGGCTAAACGACAGACATTGGCTTCTAAACGTCTTCGTCCTTTCCTAACAGCGTTTACTATAATCATATCGTGACCTATGTAAGTCTGTTTCGAAGGCACTTGGTTCTGTGTATTTAATCAGATACCCATTATTTTAGGTAATTCGAGATGAAACCCAACACCTCCACGAAGTTCTGGCTTCAGCGAACTCCCTAGACCAAATGGTGTCCCAACACTCTGCCTAGTGCGTTGCCTCTTTTAAACAAGTGAACAGCTTTGGTGACCTCTCTGCAGTCTGGACAGAGTATTACAGCAGTGTTTTCTTTCACTTGAGGTCAGTGTTCCTTTCTTACTCCAGCCTATGGCACTAACTTTGTAGCGCAGTCGGATACTGCGCATCAGGCTGTTTTGGCCATCCTTGATGTCACCTTGACCGCCCGCCGTTGTTTTGATACCGTCAGCAACGACATCTCTATCGACCTATCCTCGTTGGCGATGCGAGACGAACGGCTGGCGGAAAGAGGGAGGCGACAAAAGCAACGGCTCCGTCAGTCTCAAAAGAGGCTCCGACGGAACGTAATCAGCTTCACTTCCGAGACAGTCGATGAGCACCTGGCTGACAGTTCTAGCGATAGCTCTGAAGATCTCGACCTGAGCTACTTATCAACCGCTGCGGATGAGCAACAGCCTGAATCATCTGGTGGTCTGACCGGAAATTCGTGGTTGTCCCGAATTGACGACTGCAATGTTCGCCTGGACAACTTGATGCGGTTGCTGGTCCGGTCCGTGGAGGCGCTATCGGGAACGGCAGAAGCGTCGCTAAAGACGTATGCGATTCTAGCTTTTTCATTGGAAGACTGGGATAGATAGGTTTTGCTAGTCTCGGCCTCGTGTCGATTGCTTGAAGCGGACATGAGTTTCAAATCGGTCAATGTATATGATTGCCTGACGACGTGACGTCTTTGCTTAGGGACGTTCTGCCGATGCAAGATTGCGTTGGCAGTATCACTGGCATGTACTCAAAATCCTTGGACGGGATCTGTATTGTAAATTGGTGTTCCTACAGAATCTGCCGCTGTGGCAAGGTCATGCTGATCGGTCTAGTCTGGCAATGCCCGCGAAACTCACTCTTCATCTAAACAGTGTTTCCCCACCAATCCAAAGTGACAGGACCAGATTTGGGCAGTTGAAATGCCAAAAAGCTCACAAGAACCCCCACTATTGTCCCTACGTAGTCCGCTGTAAGCCAGCGTCGGATTTCATCGCTAAAGTATGACCCTTTTTTTCGGCAAATATCCTTTCTTTGTCCGAATGCGTCACTCCAAAGGGTGGCATGCAACGCGCAACGCCTTACTCCTTACATCCTAGCCTAGGATGCCACTTCATCCTGACCCCTCCACTGCCATATATGATATCTTTGAGGATCGTAGCCTGTCGTCAAAGATGAATTGAGACCTACTAGGGGTATACGGTGCCCCCGAGAACAGCGAGAAGTACATCCGAGGGCTGTTCCTAGTCAGGCGGAACCAGACTCTACTCTCGCAAGCCGGAGCTGCGCGACCTCTCGAAGTACCCTGAGACCCACAAGTGCAGTGATAATGTAGTTTATATGACGGTTTTTTTGGGGAAATATTCTTTTGTAGTCTTAACGTGGTACGTCGAAGGGTAGCGCACAAGATGTTACTCCTTACTCCCAATGTCTCAGGGTCAAATATTCTTTTGTAGTCCTAACGTGGTACATCGAAGGGTAGCGCGCAAGATGTTACTCCTTACTCCCCATGTCTCAGGGTCCTCACCACATCTTGCCGCTGCTCCTCCACTATCTAGCTAACACATTCACTACATTAAATCTCATGCACGCATACATTATCGTAGTCCTAACGTCCCACCATGCCCTCGCGCCTGCTGCCGGGCGCGGAAACGCCCCACTGGTGCGAGAGGCTTGCCGCGCCGTCGTCGTACCAGGCCGAGACAAACGGTGCTATTTGATTTCAAACCCAACTTTGCCGTCCCCCTCGAATTCTTCCCGGGCCCTCGCATCATGCTCCTCTGCAGCGATGCTGAACGGTCAGATCGCCACTGCAATTTTCCGCGAGCACCATTCGGTCGCGGGTGGTTTTGTCTTCACCTGCGACACTATTTCGGCTCCCAACCAGCGGCTCAAGCTCAAGCTCGGCTCCTCCTGCCCTCTGGAGCCCCGCCCGCCCCACTGGAGAACTTGCATAAGGTCATTATGAATCAGGGGTGGAGACTCGGAAGGACAAGTTCTAATCACGTGAGGAGTAAGGTGTGAGGAGTAAAACGTAAGACATAAGGTGTGGGGAGTTGTACTGCGCGGCATGTGAGCTCGGCAATCGTGGAGCTCACGCCGAACCTGTCTACTTCCTTATTTGGAAAGTATACCGTTAAGACGCGCTTGGGAGTTCAGTGGTCCAAAGAGTATAATTCGAAGGGGGGAATAAGAGAGGCTGAGGTACATCGACTAGCTAGAGCTACCTACTTATATACTAGAGGGACAGGTACGAACAGGGAGCGAGCGCGGGCGATGTGCCTCAAAATCACGGGGTGTTTGTTAGAAGGGATAAATAAAACTCTTGCGGTTGTTGTTCTTCTTCTTGGCGTTCTTGCGAGCATGCGGTTGACCATGCTTCTTGTGCCTGCTTTCGGTGGTTGAACTTGGCCTTCGGTGGTCGTCGGCCTGCTCGTCGCAAGTGGTCAGTGAGAGTGCGGCGCTGCGGAGGTCGTGCGCCAGCTCCGTTAAGCCCGCGCGCTCACATTTCGCCTGCTCACTGTCTGCAGTCGGCTTTACGGTAAACCCGACGGTGTTGCCAGCTGTGTGACCTTTGAAT
This sequence comes from Tulasnella sp. UAMH 9824, assembly GCA_019633595.1. NCBI lineage: Eukaryota > Fungi > Basidiomycota > Agaricomycetes > Cantharellales > Tulasnellaceae > Tulasnella > Tulasnella sp. UAMH 9824. Next base: position 36,257 of record WSUI01000281.1, read on the forward strand.
GGAGGCGTCCCTTCCCTCGTCACGGGAAGCGGAGTTAACCGGTGATACTGTCGGATATTTTTATTCAGAATTTTCTGTATTTTCCCTCTCCCCTGTTTTCGAGTTTTCGCGGTATTTGGGATCTATTGAGAGTGTCATTTTTCTCTATACTCAGTATCTACGCATGTTTGAGTGACTTTTAGTTGGATGCTGGTGTGACGGGTGTGACGGGATCGAGGTAGGGGGCTCGCGCGAAACACAGGACCACAAAAAGTGAAATTCAACCGCGGACGATCCGTCTTCTGTATACATGTCAATTTTTAGAGGGATTGGAAATGATTTGAGGCGGTGCCTGACGGGTTTCTCGAGTAGTGGTAAATCTCGAGTTGGGTGTGATAAAAATCGTTGCGGGGCGTGAAATGACTGTCGGCGCGAACAAAAATATGTGACGGCGTGAAAAATTTTTGATGGCGTGAAATGAAAAATCATAAAACCCGATTTGGCTCACCATATCCGAGGCCACCTAACAGCGATAGCGGGTCTCGGCATCTCCAACAGTAGACGCGTTCCCATCCCGATTCCCTACGCACCGCTCAATCACTTTCAAGCCCCTTCTCCACGCCAGCACGTTCTGCTCGCCCAGGATAGCGTCTTCTGAGCACGTATCTCCTGGTAACTACTAGCCCTAAACCTGTCCTTTTCCTTGCGAGTCAGCATGCTCATTCGCCTATCGAACATAACCTAACCTAACCTTGACGGAACATTATTTCCATCAGCTTGCCTGATTTATCACGGACACAAATGGTGTTCCGGAGAGACAACGCCTGACCTGAGTGGCTACTGGGGGATGCTTTGCGAACGACACGCCCGCTTACCACTCCTGGGACTTGGTCTCCCACGGTTCAATGGTTCTATCCATTCCACACAACACCACCACCACCACCACCACCTACGTACCTACGTACCGGGGGGGGGGGGGGGGGGGGGGGGGGGGGGGGGGGGGGGGGGGGGGGGGGGGGGGGGGGGGGGGGGGGGGGGG